>JBBPFJ010000426.1:0-111341 GCA_037975025.1 Excoecaria agallocha
CTTTATACGAATTATAAATTATTTAAAATAATTCATCATTTTATTTGAATTATGAATTATTTTGTTATAATTCAATACGTTTATTTTACCAACTTTACTTTTTATTTTCTGAAATCCATCATTTGACTTTTTTATTTTCTTCATACAAAATGTAAATTAATTTACATTAATTTACCAACTTTTACTTATTTATTGAATTATTTCCCAATAATTCAATATTTTCACTTAAGTATATTTAATGTTTATTCTAAAAAATATTCTCATAAATCACATAAATTCTATAAAAATTTATGTGAAAATTATTTTTTAATTATTATCATTTTTACTCATTTTATGAATTATTTCACCATAATTCATCATATACAATATATACATACACTTATCCTTAACTTGAAAATTATTGAATAAATTTCATAATTTTTCTAAAAAGTCAGGTATATTATATTTCATGTTTTACCTTGTCTATTGCTTAATTTCATCAAAATACTAAGTGTACACATTCTTTTTCTTTAAGAATGTAATTCAGCCATTAAAGAATTTTTCCTTAAAAATTAATTTCAATTTAATTAAGCTTATATTTAATCTTAATTAAGGTTCAATTGCATTATATTAAGGGTAATTTCAATATACATACATTTTTTAAATTTTTTTCTTAATTACATATTCAATAAACATTCTAAAAATATTCACATAATTTCTATAAATTCCACAAAAATTTATAGATGCATAATTTCATATTTCCTATAAAATGGAGGCTTAAATTCATTAAAATACTTAACATACATTTTTTTTTTCTTCACAATGAATTTCGGCCACTACAACAAGATTCCTTACAAATTTTTTTTAATTCAAATTAAGCATTCTAATACATTTAATTAAGGTCCAATTGCACTATTATAAAATCAATTTCAATTTTAATCAATTAAACTAATTTTTCCTTAATAAACCCTAAGGAAAATCATGAAATTAAATGAAAAATACTAAGATTTAGTAGTCACTAACCTTATTCTTGCAATTAACCTTGCATAAACTTCATTTTCCTGGCCTTGAACCCATGAAAGCCATTTTTCCTTCAAATTACCTTCCATGGCCGAATTCCTCACCCATAAATTCACCAAGATAAACACAAATTCAGCTCAAAATAATCACAAAAGTAAACTCTAGGCACCTAAATCTAGCTATAGGTGCCTTAAAATCAAATTAAAAATCAAAGATTTATTAACCTTATTTTAACCTTCATGCCTTTAACTCTTATTTTTCTTAGCTTTTATCCCTTCAATCTCTAGTTTGAGATTAGATCCAACAACTAGAAAGGTTAGAGATTACTTTTGGTGTTTGGATCAAGAGAAAAGAATGAAGAAAAGATGAAGAATTTGATAAAAGAAACAAAATGAAGTTCGGCCACCATGAAGAAGAAGACCTATTGGAACGTGGGATTTTTCTGGAAAAAGGGAGAGGTTTCTTCCCTTTTATCGTTTCTCAAGTGAGATTGGGCTTGGACTTTGTTTAATAGGTCTTGATTAATTAATCAAGCTCATTAATTACACAATAACAATTTTTAATTCATTTCTTTCACTTTTGAATTCCAAATCACTTCAAAAATGATTTTATAATTTTTATCACTCCAAGAATAGGTTACACGCAAATTTTCGGCTCAATTGGAATCTATTTTCAATCCGGTTCAATTAAATCGATTCGATTCAAAAATACATGTATTATAGAAAAATTTACTTTTTACAGCCAAAATAATCTACATATTATTTTAGACTTAACTGTAATTTTTAGAAATTTTTGAAGTCCGTTTGCTATTTTTAAATATTTACAAAAAGTTGAGTCAGTTCCCTAATTATAGACATTAGCTCGCTATTTTTTTCGTATTTTTGATTTTTGGAGGCCAATATGACTTAATTTTACTTAAAATTTCAACCACAAACTTACCATAACTAATATTTTCTGATAATCCAATAAAATATTTTTAATTTCTGAATATACTTTTCAGCTCGAAAAATAATATTCACTATCGGAAAATACTATTTACAACTAATCCAGTATTCAGGCCATTACAGTATTTATATTTCATAAAGGGTGTAAATTGTACGTAGTGAATTTAATTGGTTTTCGGCAAGTGACTAGAGAAAAAAATAATATCTGGACAAAGGTTATTGAAGTTAGCATCATGTATTAATGTATGAATAGTTAGAATACTAATAAATCATTGGCCTAATTATTTAATTTTCTCGTTGTATGTTCATTCTCGATCTTAAATTTCTAGTGTAGCTTTAATTATCTCATTGGTCTTTTTACCTAGCTTGTTATTTTTGGTTCCTGCAGTACCATTTGCTTCTTCTATACTTGTCAAGCATAACAAGCATGCAACTTAGTTTTGCAAAAAAAGTTGAACATAGCTGATTAGATCTTCTAATTTCTATCCATCAGTTGAATATGTAGGTTAAATCAATCTAAATTCGAATGCTACAGTTGTTAGGACTTGATCAGAAATATTGAAGAATCAAACCATTTATTCAACTAGAGGGTTAGCTTGTAGTGAATTTTGAGTAGATAGATTGTGCACAATTTTATCTAAAGATTTAATTTTGTGATGGTTCAGTCAATGAAAAAATTATTTACTTGGGAAAATTGAGGTAAAAAATCATATTTTTTTGGCGCACTATTGTAAGAATATATGCCGCTATATTTTTCATCTTATTTTTTAAGCATTTTGTAATGTGGTTGAACCAAACATAGTTGGATGGTAAACAGTAGGTGATTTTCATTTCCTACGTTAGGAAATTTATTTCAAATAAAACATACTTTAGAAATTCCAGTGTGAAATTTTTCTTTTGGTTTTTGGTATACCTAGTATACCGTTTGATATATCAAAATTTATAATTAAAATTCTCTTATATTTTTTGGTATACCGGTTGGTATATTAAATTTCAGAATGTAAATCATGCTCTGAAATTTGGTATATCGATCTGTATACCAAAATTTAAAATGAAAATCATATTCTGAAAATTTGGTATACTGACTTGTATACTTGGTGTATGATCCGGTATATCAAATTTTAGAATGCAAATATGTTCTGAAATTTGATATACCGGACGGTATACCTGGTATACCAGTCAGTATACGAAATTACAAAATGTTAATTATGTTATGAACTTTGGTATATCGCCTGGTATATCAAATTCTAGATTGTAAATATGTTCGAAATTTGATATATTGGCCGATGTATCAGGTATACAAGCCTGTATATCAAATTCCAAAATGTTATTTATGTTATGAAATTTAATATACTGGCCGGTATATCGTCCGGTATAACAAATTTCAAAATGCAAATATATTCTGAAATTTGACTTATAAATTACTTTTCAATTAATTTGACCTATAAAACAATGATTTATTTGTTTAGAAATAGGACGTTAAATAAATCTCAAGAACTTTAATGGCTAAAATAGGACGTTAAATATTGTCTAGTAATTAATGGAGTAATATACACATTTATATTTTTTATAATAACATTTATAAATGTATGTTTGATAACAAGTGTTATTATAGATTTTGAATTTTCATATATATGTATATATGTGTGCGGTAATGGTAAGAGAAGCATTAAGAAAAGAAATCTTTAATCTGTAGAACTGGAGTTTTACTGGTTAAATATATTATTTGATAGTTCAGTCAAATTGATAAGAATTTTCATTAATTTTCTATTGGCAAACATTTTTGTCCAACCATTCAAATTCTTACTTTTTTTATTGGAAAAAGTGTTTTTTTTCTTTTTTTTACAAATGTCTTATATTCGAAACTCGTTAATCTAATTAATTTAAATTTTATATCGAATATATTTTACAAATATGTAAAGATTATTTATTTTTAAAATTTGAACTTTAAACTTCTAATTACGGGAGAAATCCATCTTGTCTCATTTTGTATTATTATTATTATTATTATTATTATTATTATTATTATTATTATTATTATTATTATTATTATCTTTTGGCCATTCAAGGTTTCTACACTAATTTTCTTTTGTGTTTTTCTCCGGTTCATTTGTGTAATAGGATTCAGATTTCAATTCGTACAAGGAAAACAAAAAGAAAGTCAAAAATCATATTCTAAAATTTGATATATCAGCTTGTATGCTTGATATATCGTCCAATATACCAAATTTTAGAATGCAAATATATTTTAAAATTTGATATACTGGTTGATATATCTGATATACTGTTTGGTATACCAAATTTCAAAATACAAACATGTTTTAAAATTTGGTATACCAAACGGTATATCAGGTATACCAATTGGTATATTAAATTTTTACATATTAATTATGTTCTGATATGCTAAAAAATACCAGTCAGTATACCATATTTAAAAACAATAAAGAAAAAGAAAAAGAAAGTAGGCAAAGTCTAATAATCTAATAATTTGATATAATCTTGGCAAACAGATGTCTATAACTTCACTCAAGGAGCAAATGACGCATTTCATTAGAAGCTTATTTAGAATATGGAGCCCATAAGGCATAGAAATCGCTAAAAAAATAAATAAATCTGCACACCGATTCTCCTACGGATGAGAATGCTTCGTATCAAAACTCCATTCACGTTGAAGGAACCATTGAATAGTGTCAATCATAGCAGAGGGATATTCGATATCATCTTCTCTCTTGATTAAATGCACTACACCTTTATTATCCATTTTTTTATGAAACAAAAACTCAAATTTAAATTATTACACTGAGCAGAATGTCTTCTTAATTATTCATTTTTAGAATCATATTCCTAAACATGAATTCCATGCAAGACTTAAGCCATCATGATGATATATCTTCTCATTATGTTCAAGAAATTTTCTAGACATTTGAATTAAATTATTTTCCCATAATTTTAAGCCATCTTCTAAAAGCATAAAGATGCAATATTTAATGTAAGCATGTTGTACACCTGGTATACTGTCCAATGATAAGTGCTAAAAATTTTGCATTGAATAATTGATAAGTAAACAAATAAAATTAATTAGAAATTAACCATGTTGTAGAATATTTTCTCATATAAAAAAGTCCATGTTGACATTTTTACAAACACTTTATATGCAACAAATAAAATACCAGATTTTAGTAAAAAAACATGAAAAGATTTTAACAAATAACAACTCAAGCCATACTAGCAAGAAAAGCTGCAAAAAAATAAATGAAAGAGATTGAGAAGCCGACCACTTTCAGTTCAAATGAATGAGAGAGAGCCAGACATAATGAATAGAATGCTTTACAGGATAAAAAGGTCAATATACGAACCCTTTGAGAAAGAACAAAAAATGAAACTATCAAAGTGGGGATTTTGACTTCGGGCTTGTAGACTATTGAATTCCAAATCTTTTACGTTTGAAAAGGAGAGAGGCATCGATAATAAAGATACAAATTAGCTTCAAAATCTCCAACAAAAAAAAAACACACACACATAAGAAGAAGAGGAGACTAAATCTTGAACATCGTCTAGCAAGAAGAAGAAGGAAAAACAGAAGCAGAAGAAGAGGGAGACGTGACAAAAAGGAGAGTTTGAGTTAAATTAAAAATGGGTATTTTTAAAAATGAAAATTAAAAAAAAAATGTAATTTTAAAAGGGAAAAAATGGATTTTTTTTTTTGGATAGTTTTGTAAAAGTCTCAATTAAGAAAAGGATTCAAAATGCCCAATCCACGGGCTAATGGGCCTGTTTTATTTTCATATGTAAATCAACAAAGCCCAGAAATTTTTTTCCAATCTAGGCCCATAAAGTTCTCAGTCTATAAGATTTATTTATTCTACAATCGATTGCACCATTTGTGAGAAATTTCTTACTTTGTTCATTTACAAGTACAGTATCAAAACAATATTGTACTTGTACATGTTTCTAAAAGAAACTATGTTTCTTATGTCATCGGTTTATTCATGAATCCTGCTAATCGTCAGGAAGAGAGTGGGTGGTGATTGACAACGATCATGGTTCAAAGCATTGGTGTTGTTAGAATGATCTCCACATGTTCGATGAAAATCCTCAACGATTTCCTGCACTACCATGCTTCATTTGCTTTGCAGCTAAGAGCTGATACTTGGACCAAGAAAAGAAGAATTGAATATATGCAAAATTATGTCCTCATCACCCCCCCTATAGGGTCGATTCTATCTGTGTTATATACATAATAACAAAATCATTAATGAAGAAAAAACTTGCAACAACCACATAAGAAAAAGAAACGTCAGATGCACTGTCACTTAGCTCTTAATATGTGTATATGAAGAAGCAGAGGGTGTGAAGGAAGAAGATGAAGGTGTTGGTGGTAACTCTGAAGCAGCTCCTACTCCTAGCCCAATTCCCTGCCCAAGGACCATAATCTGCCTATCGTATTAATTTCCTGATTGTTTGAAGGAAAGCCAAAACTTTTGCATCAGTGGGATTGCAAACAGGGATGAGGGAATGTTACCCCTCATTGAACTAAAACTCAAGTCGATGGAAATAAGATTTGAAAGGCCTTGCCAATAAAAATTCGGAATCTCACCAAAAAGGTTACTACTAGAGAAATCAAAATACCTGAGTTTCTTGGAGCTATCAAAAGACGGCATCAGGCTAGTGAACATATTGGATGGAAAATCTAAATATTCAAATTCAGTGAGATTTTCCATAGATACAGAGAAATTGCAAGCTCTATTCCTGACAAATTCCTTACTGTACCAATTGATTATGGTAATCTCCTTGAAAAATGTCTTTTTGAGCAGCAGGATCTTGAGGGTGGCATTCTGGAAATTATCTGGCAAGTACCTATTAAGTTGTTGCATGACAAGTCAAGAATCTATAGTGTCGAAACCTGGAACACTTTGGTAGGAATCCTCCTTTAATTGGCAAGAGAGGGCCAAGATTCTCAAATTCGAGAAATTTGCAAAGGAATCTACAACTGGAACAGAATAAATATTACCAGCCAAAGCAATTACTCTCAGAGCAAGCGAACAAGAATTGCTTGTATTGTCATTATGTTTCTCATCACCCCTACTAAAAGGTTTGATGATTTTTCTATTATTTACCATTAGAAAACAAGGAGAATGGTGAAGAAGAAATATATATAAAAAGAAAGGAAAAGAAAACACGACAGCTGCACCGTCCCTCACTCAAAATGTGCCGATGAAGAATCAGAGGATGATAAAGAAGAAGATATGGGCGGCGAGTGATACCAAGTACATTTAGGATCATGAATTATACGTTTCTTTGTGATATCAAGTTTTGTACAGAACACACAAAAATTTCCTCCAGTTTCATAATCAAATTTATCTGCCACTTCTTCTTCTTCTTCATCGATATCATCTGTGTCATCTTCTTCAAAACTATCCTCTGGTGAAATTCTCCTCCAATCATCTCTTGTGTAGTATATCAGTCCAAATAGTGGAAGAAAAACCACAAGAAATCTATCTACGTGATCTTCATACCATTTATTTGCTTTCTTCGAGAATAGTAATGGTGAAACAACTGCTGCTACTCCTGCTCCAAACCCCAGGCCAGGGACTATGAACTCCCAATCATATCCATTACTTTTGCTGACATCAATTTGTCTCGTAGGAGGTAAAACATCAGTTTTTGGGCATGATTTTGTCAAAGGAAGGCCGCATAATCCTATATTTCCTATGAATGAAGAGTTTTCAAATGTTTGAAACTGATTACCCGTTGGGATGCTTCCTACTAGTACATTGAATGAGAGATTCAGGAATGACAAGAATGTTAGGTCTACAAGCTTCATAGGAATTGTTCCATTTAATTGATTAGCTGACAGGTCTAAGGACTCTAGTTGTGACAAATTGGCTAAAAATGGTGGTATTTGGCCTGTGAGAGAATTATGCGACAGGTTCAGAACATAGAGAGCCCTGAATTGTCCTATGGAACTTGGTATTGGCCCTTCAAAATTGTTGTTGGAGAAGTCAATAGATGTGAAGACTGTAAGAATCTTCACCAGCTCCATCTGGAGACCTTTGCTTGTAACTGTTATTGAATCTTGATAATACAGTCGACTGAGCTTTAGGGGCCCAAAACCAAGGCGATCATGTGTTTCATTTTCAGAGCCCTTCATTGCTTTCCACGTTTCTAAGCACTTACCTGGTAGACTACCATTAAATTGGTTAAATGCTAGGTCGACAATCTGAAGCATCGGCCAAGGACGATGGTTCTCTGGACACCCAATCTTGCCATAGAATTTGTTGTTCCGCAGAACAAGGACTCGCAAACTGCTCATGTTCTTCAAAAGGCATGGGAAGCGATCATTCATGCCGTTGTTCCCAAGGTCTAAAACCTCTAGCAGACTGCAATTAGCTAGAGATAGTGGAACCTTCCCCTTTAACTGATTTCCATTCACAACTAGAGTCTTCAACTTGCAGGTACTCGGAAAATTATCAGGAATACTGCCTTCAAAATTGTTCCTTCTTAAATTCAGAACGCCAAGAGTCTCACTTCTCTCAATTAAACAAGATGGTATTTCGCCACCCAAACTGTTTTCAGAAAGATCAAGAACTTGTAGATAGCTGGCATTGCATATTGATTCTGGGATATTTCCAACAAGGCTATTGTTTGAAAGAGAAAAGAAAATGGAGAAGTGGAGTGAATTACCAATGTCAAGTGGGATGGAAGAAGAGAAATTATTGTTGGAGTAATCCGCAATAATAGTCAATGGAGGAGGAGATGGAATACTCCCTTGGAGAAGGTTATGCTGCAGATCCAAAATAGAAAGACTTGGAAGAGAAAAAGATTCATGTAAACTGTCCAGGAAGTTCCATGAAAGATTCAAATAGGTGAGAGATGTAAGTCCTCCAATCCACTGAGGGATTGTCCCATTAATTTGATTCCTCGAAAGGTCCAAGAAGAACAGTCGTGATTGGTTTTGTAGATTGGGAAACACACTTAGACTGCAGGAAGCCAGCTTTATTGTGGTCATCTTTGGAAAAGAAGGTGATGTAGAATTGCTAGTACTTGCATCCACTGTCAAGTTGTTGAATGAAAGATCAAGTGTGGTGAGATTACTAAGACTCCGTATCCAATCTAGTTTTATGGTGCCATTGAACTTGTTGGATGAAAGTGAGACGACGTTAAGTCTGCTGAGATTAAAGACTGATGTGGGAATAGGCCCCTCCAGTTTGTTGCTACTCAAATCTAGAGTATCCAATTCAGATGAAGATATTGAGTCCAAAACTTGACCTGAAAAGCTATTAAAGGAAAGCAGAACCTTCTGCAGCGATGGAATTGTAAATAGAGATGGGGGGATGCTTCCATTGAGCATATTATACCTCAAATCAACATGTACAAGATTTAGAAAACTTTCCCAGTGTGTCGGAATTCCACCGGACAATTTATTGTGAGAAAAGTCCATATACATGAGTTTCCTGGACCGAACAAATGATGGGATTTGACCACTGAAATCGTTGAATGAGAAACCCAAATAAACAAGTTCAGTGAGGTTTGACATTGAACTCGGAATTGATCCGATGAATGTGCAATATGCAATATCTATCCTTGACAAATTTGCAAGTGCACTTATAGATTCTGGTATTCTGCCAGAAAAATTTGTATTGCTGAGCACTAATGTCTTGAGAGGGGCATTCTGAAATCTATCAGGCAAGGATCCTTGAAGTTCTTCGTTGAATGATAAGTCGAGAATCTCAAGAGATGAAACCTGCAATACTTTCTTACGAAATGTACCTTTCAAGCCACAGGAGCTGAGATGCAAGATCGTCAAATTGGTCAAATTCCCCAAGAACTCCGGAACACTATCCGAAAAATTGTTACCACCCAGACGGATTACTGAGAGAGACCTAAGATTTTCAAGAGAAGGATGAAAAGGGCCAGAAAGAAAACAGTTGCGCATGCTCAATTCTTGCAGATTTGGCAGTGAAGACGATAAGGCCTGGCCCCACTCATTCCTAGATGCAGATATATTTACACCATCAAGATAGAGTTGGGTTAGGCTGCTGAGATTTTTGACCAGCGTAGCAAGATTTGGGTTCTCAAGTTTCAAAGAACGAGAACCAAGGAACAAAAGAGCAGATATGGACAAATCAAGACTGACCAACTTTGTCAAGTATGAGATCTGAATTGGAATTTGTCCTGAAAAACCAGCGTTTGACAAATTCAGAGAAACCAAACTACTGAGGTTTGAAAATCGAGTTGGCATGGAAGTGCTGAAGTTGTTGGAAGACAAATCAAGATTGCGAAGATACTGAAAACTGAAAAGCTCACTCCTTTCAATTCCACCAGAGATTGATTCGTTGCTCAAGTTGAGGCCAATTACATGACCCAGATTGTTTCCATCGCAAGACACACCAGGCCAGTCACAACAATCTGTGCTTAAATTCCAAATCACCAATTTTGTAGACTTGGATTGGTTGTAGGTGAGACTATTGTTTAATTGGACTAACAGGGATTGTTGATCGCTCTGGCATACGCCAGAAACCGAAGCTACATGGATGCCGAAAAGCAGAAGGAGAAACCATATAAGAAATAGAATTCTCATTTGCAGAGAATTAAGATACACCCATGAAAATGAAAATGTAAAAGATTAATACGGTAGTTGAGATTATAGAGAAGATGAAGAATAAACATCACCCTTTTTGATTTGTTGGGGTTTAGTGGTAGAGAGCCTAAAAAGTCACGGGCGTTGGCAAGGGAAGATCACCGACAGAGTTCAATGGAAGGCAGAGGACTACAGGGGAGGAGCCGCCGAAGAAAAAAAGCATTTGGATTTTTATCCAAAAATATTAAAATAAATAAATAAATAAAAGGAGGAGGAGGAGAAAAGATGGTCAGCAACACGCAAGGTACATTATGTCAACAAATAATAATTCGATATCACATAGTTTTAGCATCCTAATAAAAATAATTAATTGTAATTATAAAAAAGATTAATCAGTATCCCATTAATAATTTTATTTTCATGTGATAATAAATTATCACGTAAATTTTAAATTATTTTGTTCATTGTTGGCTTGAAATTAAAATTATTAACAATAGTGTAGCTAATAAATTTATTTTAAAAAAATTAATTGTAATTGCACCCACTTGTATACTTAGAAGATTTATAAATAAGATCTTTCTTGAGTTAAATAATAAATAAGTAAATTGATTATTATTCTCTTCATATCTACGCGTTTTTTTGTCGGCATTTGTTTATTTCTTAGCGCGAGACTTTTTTTTTTGTAGGCATTTGGTGTAGAAAACTCTCAATGCTTTGAAAAATTCAAACCAACGATTAGGGCATCCTCTCTCTCTATATATATACAAAAATGTAAAAGTATAAATGCCTATTAAATATAAAAAATAATAAACCTGTGGTTTAGTATTTATTTATTTTTTAAATAAACTCTCGTGTTTGAATATTATAAATAATAAAAATTAATATTAAAAAAAATTATCTCGTAATAAATTGGACTTTAATGCTATAGTGGGTGAAACTGTTTTGAATTGGATATATAACTAACAATATAAAAAATAATGTACAAAGTAATTCCTTCGTACTTTTTTATCTGTTATTTTTAAATAAAATTTAAATTTTATTTATCTGTTATTTTTAAATTTTTAATATAATTTAATTTATTTTTCTTTTCCAATAAAATTAGAACAAATTAAATTTGATAATTTAGTTTTAATCACGTAATTTAATACTAAATTTAAATCTATTTATTATTTCTTAATGCTAGTAAAAATAATAAAAGTGACCGATAAAAAAGAACGAAAGGAGTACAAAATATGCATTAAATGTAGTTTAAAGTTATTAAAAAAAAAACAAAAGTCTATTTAAAAAATATTAAGTATGGTTTTAATTTTGAATTATGCAAGCATTAAATCTTAAATTATACATATTCTTGAAGAATATGTATTACCAGTACGTCATGAATAGCGACCAACTATTGGTTGGTTATGTTTTAATTAGGCAGAATGCATTTCTCACACACCTTGAATATAAAATCGGAAAAGTTAGAGGATTAAGTGTTAAAAGTGTATCAAGAATTTAACTGGGACTGAATTGAAATTGTACTATTTAAACATGTTTCAAATAATAATCTCTATAATAAAATGTTCAAAATACTAGTATTCATCATAATAATGTTTATATTAATATAATAATTATATTTTAATAAGAAAAGACAATTTAAAAACATACTATTTAAATTATGGTTCATAACAAGTAAAAATCATTGTTAATTTGCATTATTGATAACTATGAAATAAAATATTTTTAAAGGCCCAATCAAGTCGGTCCAATAACATTTGGTAGAGCCCAAAATCCATCAACAAAAAGGCAAAGTATGAGCTGAAAGATAAGACAGGAAGGCACGATGTCCGATCGAACTGATGGGACAACACGTCATGCCAGTCTATTGACACAAGCCAACGTTCATACCTTTTACCTGCTCCCTGTCACATCGCCGCTCACCTACTCCAGTTGCCAGTTATCACACTCTAAAGTACTCAAGTACCCCTCTTTCATCTCCTATAAATGGCCAAAAGTATAAGGGCTGCAGGTATTGAATATCCGAGACTCTTTTTCTAAACACTATTTCTCTAAAAGCTACTAACTTAAGCTTTGGAGTGCTAATGTCCGGTTTGACCGGACACTCCTTCTTGCAGGATTAGCCATCCGATCTTATATGTTCAGCTGTCAATTCTCCTTCTTACAGATAAATAAATTTCAAACTTTATCATTTGATGCTTTCGTTGAGAGTAATGGCTGACTCGAGATCTAATGAGCACACAGCCTTCGAGGAATATAACTGTAATAGCAATAGTCGGAGCAGACCTAGACTTGCAGGAATAAGAGAGAGACCTACCAGATCACCCACAAGGGGTAACCTCTTTTCGAATTTCGACAATGTCATCATGCAGCAGCCAGATAACACCACTGTTACTCTCAAGGACATGCGAGCTATTTTTAGTAACCTCACTAAGAGTATAGTCCAAACAACTAAAAAGGGCGAGATGCCCAGAACTTCTGAAAGAGGTGGCGAAACAGACTTCATCGCTAAAGACTTTAGAAGAGGAAGAAATAAAGAAATCTCCATCAACGAGCCACAAGTTCACAACGGTGGAAGGATAGGGGTCAGAACCCCAAGGAGATACAATAAAGGGAAGGGAACAATATCGTCGACCAGAGATGCCCCTTACATGTAATGGCCTTAAAACCGAATTAGCCGTGAACAGTATTTTTCGATGATGAATAGTATTTTTCGAGCCCGAAAGGACACCCGAAAGTTAAAAATATTTTATTGAACCATCAAAAAGTATTGGTCATAGTGAGTTCGGGATTGAAATTTGAAGTGAAATTGAGGTCAAAAATATGAAAAAGGCAGTGAGTCAATTTCTCTAGTAGGGAAAGTGACTTGATTTTTGCATAAATTATTAAAAATAGTAAACGAACTCCAAAAATTATCAGATTTTACATGTCTACATGAATTTTTATGTAGAATATTTTAGTAATAGTAATAAGAATTAAAATTTTCGGTGATACCGGAAGTTATCGAATCGGACCGATAAATTTGAATCAGATTGATAACGAACTCTGATTGAGCCAAAAATTTGTGTATTAGCTATTTTTGATGTGATAAGAGTGATAGAATTATTTTTTGAGTGATTTTAAAGATGAAAGAGAGAGAAATTGTATTAGACCTTAGGAATTAATTGGGTTAAGCCCATGGATCAAGCCCAATTTTGGGCCCAATGAGAGGTATTTAAAGAGCTAAAAATCTAAAGAAAAGTTCCAAAAATCACCAGCTCTCTCCTCTCCTTTCCTTGACCGAACCAACCCTTCTTCATCCTTCTCTCTCTTTTGCTTCATAATCACTCAAAATCTTCCATAAATCCCAACTTAAGAGTTGTAGTTTCATCTCTCTAGATCACCAAAATAGCTTCTATTGATTGATTTGAGTAAGAAAAGTGGATAAATCGAGTAGAAAAAGAAAAAGGGGTAAGATTGAACTTGAGAAATTTATTGATTTAAATTTGTTCTTTAGTGTTTTTTTCATAGATTTTTAGGTGTAGAGCATGATTATGAGCTTGTATTTTGCATTTGAGAACAAAAAATAAAGAAAAATAAGGTTTTGTGGCCGGCCATGGTAGGTGTGGAAGAAGGAGAAGGCTTCTCAAGGGATAAAGGCAAGGAAAATGAGGCTTAGGCTTCCTAAATTAAGTGAAAAATGTAAGTGGCTAGTAAATCTTTACATTTTATAAGTTTATGAATTTAATTCATTTTTATATAATTAGGGTAAAAAATTTTAAAGTTAATAAATGATGAAATTTGTTTAGGGTAAATAAAATTGAACCTTAAAATAGATGAATTGAAAGCTAAAAAGAAAGAAAGAAAATTTTTAAGAAGGTTTTAGGTTGGTGGCCAAAATGTTCACTAAAGGAAATTGATGGAAATTTGCATGAAAATAATGTATATTAGCCTAAACTAATTATAGAAACATTAATGAGTGTCTATGAATTTTTGGTGAATATTTGAAATTTATTTTGGAATTTCTAAGCTTATGTAAGGTGTATGTATATAGTGAAAATTGGAAAATATTGTGAAATAATTGATGATTTTAGTGAAAAATGATAGTAATTAATAATTAATGTATAAATGAATTTTATTGAAATTTATTGAAGTTATTAGGATTTTATTGAAAATTTAATGTGAAAACGTATAATGAAAATAATTGAATTATTAATGAATAATTGCATAAAAATGTCTCAAAAGGTGAATTAATATGAAATTAAATTATAGTCAACGAAAAAAATAAAAAATCAACCGATGAATTTTTTGGGAATTAAAAAGATTAATAAAGTAATTATTATTGTACCCTTAGAATTAGTCTGGCAGTAAAAACTAGTTCTGGATATAGTTGGCTAGCCATATGAACATCCTTTACCGCGGTGCAAGTCATGGCGACTTGCTTTGCTATGGGTATAATCTTTGATCTTCATAGTTTAAGTGTAAAGTGAAAGTGAAAAGTACAGTGTTATGAAAATAGTTCCTTGGAAATCATTTCTCTTTTAGTGGGGTCCATAGGGTCCATGTTCCGTATATCCGGTCCGAGATTTTCTGTTGGGTCTGTACTAGGGACATAATGGAAATAAATTGATAAAAATGTGAAAAGATAATGAAAAGTGAGAATAAAGAGTGAAAAAGGACTATAATGAAAGAAAAAAGAAAATTTAGGGGTAAAATAGTAATTTTTTTCAAAGGGTAGAAATTAAGCAAACTAAGTAAGAATTGCTTAAATAAGGATAAAATAGTTAGATAATAGTTAAATTGCTTAAAAAGTGAACTTTATAGTCAACAAGGACTAAAACGTAATTTTATATATAAATGTCAAAATAAGTATATAAGAACGTAAAATGCCTTAATTATTAGTTCAAAGATAAAAAATAAGCTTAATAAGAGCAAATTTGTAATTACGCAATTAATATGAATAATATCATATAAAAATTGAAATTGATATTTTAATAAGTAATTTAATGATTTTATAAGTGTTTTCTTTGTACAAGATATTGTTTGAAAATAATGATGATAAGTTTAGAAAATGTATCGATTACTAGTTACCACTAAGCATGTTGAGTGCTCAGTGCATAGTTGTTACTGTGTGCAGGTAATCAAGAGCAGGAGCAAGAATACAAGTTACAAGACTTCTTTTAGGAACTTTTGTTATAAAGACTTGCATGTATATAAAGTTACTTTTGGTCATGTAAATGTTAAACAGAAATTATATTAGTAGGATTATATTTTGAATTTATGTATAAGATGGAGATGAATGTATATGATTATTTTTATTGATTGTTGTGCCTCTGAGAAGCTGTGTAAAATTGTCTGTATTTCAGGGGCTAGGACTATATACAGCCGTTATATTGCAAAAATTTTATTAAATGCATAGTAATTTAGACAGTTATAGGTCATTAACGAATTATTTTCAAATTATTAAAAGTATGTTAATGAGATAAAAAAAAAATTCCGGCATATAGCGTACCAGAACAGTATTAGGAGTGATAAGGATGTTACATTACATCCCCAGTAGATCATCCATCCCATCCTTTAGCCATGATCCATCTCTTATGCACACACCTAATCATAGTCGCTCCCACAGATCTAAAAAGGAGTTCACTTTCACAGGGATGAGCAGGGAGGATAAATGGTTCAAACAAAAACTCGAGCAATTTGGTTTGGTAGAGCCCAAAAAAGGTATGTTTAAAGGGAACACTTGCAATAGCATGGCCTCCTCTTTCTGCAGGGAAATTACGGAGTCGGAGCTGCCTCTAAAGTGGAGGGATGTGGTGATGGATAAGTATACAGGTAAAATTGATCCCATTACTCACCTCGCAAAGTATTTGACTAAAGTGCAGGTTTACACCTGCGATGAAAGAATTGCCTGCAGAGTCTTTCCCACCACCCTAGGAGGAGATGCCTTGAATTGGTTCAACAAACTCCCTCAAGAATCAATCATCTCTTTTAGATAACTCAAAGAGCTGTTCACCACGTGATTCGTTGTGCAGACCCGCGCACCAAAGTCAGTCAGTGACTTGTGCAACCTCTATCAAAGAATCGATGAAAGTCTCAGAGACTACATTGATCGCTTCCAGGCCACAATGTCGGAAGTAAGGAATGTAAGTGTGAAAATGGCATCAAATGCTTTGGCGAAAGGCATCACAGATCGTCCACGTTTTGAATCTTTGACGACGAAGCCACCGGTTAGCTTTTTCGACCTGATAAAAAGAGCTAGACAGCACATTCAGTTAGATGATGCTTTCAGATCCAACCGAGCAAGGAAGACCAATTTCATGGATAGATTGCAATATACAGACGATCGGGCATTTAGCAGAACCTCCTCATCCGATTAGATAGAGAGGAATCTGAACAGGTCAATCTTCTCAAGAAATCTGGGCAAGAGAAAAGAAACCAAACGGTACAATAATCAGTCGGCCCGGACTTTCACTCCACTCAATGTCAGCATTGCCCAAGCATTTATGGGTATCAAGGAAAAGCGCAAGAAAGTGAACTGCCCCTAAAGTGTCTGAAAAAGATGAGAAACAACGGAGATCGCGACAAAGATTGTGAATTACATAGAGATTTTGGGCACTCAAATCGATAAATGCTAATCCCTAAAGAAAGAGATAGAATGGACAAGAGAGGAAAGCTCCTGTAAGCGGTCCGACGATGGGAGAGATAACAATGACAAGCGTGGAAGGGCGAATTCGCGCAGATCGTTCGTTGGGGTCATCAATTAACGACAAAATCAAGTGCAATTGTCCTAATTTGGATTCCCCGTGAATTTATTGTACCAAATTTAATGATATCTTAGTCTTCTATAAATAAACACTGGATTGCCAGTCCATTTTGATACTATTTGTTTAAAATTAAGATTAAAAGAATTATCTTTAAGTTTTTAAAGATACAGTAATAAAGAAAGTGTGGCCTAAGTAACATGTGAAAGGTTGTTGAAAATTCTAGCACCGTGACGCGTACAAAATGAGTGTCTTAATGAAACAAAAAACTGCCTAAAGATAGGTACATGTCCAAACTTACAAATTTATTGCTCGTTATTAACCAAATGTATTAACTCCCCCTCCAGCAAAACGATCTTTGAAAGAATATTTCCTACCATCGAGAGTTTGAGATGACGGTCCCGACGCTTGTAGACCTCTTCCTGATTGGTCAGCATAATTAACTGCCTTAGCGCGAATTGAAAGAATATTTCCTATCATCAGGAGTTTGAGATGAGGGCCCCGACCCCTGTAGACCTCTCCCCAATCGATCAGCATAATTAACTACCTTAACGCAGATCGAAAGAATATTTCCTATCATCGGGAGTTTGAGATGAGGGCCTCGATGCTTGTAGACCTCTCCCTGATTGGTCAGCATAATTAACTGCCTCAGCACAGATCGAAAGAATATTTCCTATCATTGGGAGTTTAAGTTGAGGGCCCCGATGCCTGTGGACCTCTCCCCGATCGGTCAGCATAATTAACCGCCTTAGCACGGATCAAAAGAATATCTCCTATCATCAGGAGTTTGAGATGAAGGCCCTGACGCTTGTAGATCTCTTCCTGATCGGTCAGCATAATTGACCGCCTCAGCATGGATCGAAAAGATATTTCCTACCATCGAAAGTTCGAGATGAAGGTCGTAACGCCTGTAGACCTCTTTCCAATTGGTCAGAATAATTCCACCACTCTGGCATGGATCCCGATCGATGAACATTTTGATCGATGATCCTTACTAAAAATCATGAGCGGATACGATCTCCATAAAGTTTAATTCTGATTGATATTCCATCCCAATCGATGTATCAAACTTAGTAAAGCTTATTCACTAGGCTCAATGCTTATCCCGAGCCTAAAATGTGAAAGCTGAAAACTCCATTTAATCTTTACCGACTTATTCGCTAGATTTGATGTCTATCTTGAACCCAAAATGCAAAAGTTTACAATTGAGTTCAAAATTGCCGAATCTCCTGGGCATTTAGCCAAAAATATCTTCGAAAAGGACAATCTCCTCAAAACCACTGACGGCATCAACTAATCGGTCGATATTGTTCCAACTGCCAAAGTGCAGATCTAATATCTTGACTTTCAATCGACATCACATCTTGATTGATGTATATAATCCAGTCACTCTAAGACTGAGGGTTTAATTCCGATCGATGTTACATCCCAATCGATGAATCAATATTGTACAACTTATCTGCTAGGCACGACATAGCCGAAGATGCGAAAGTTAAAATCCATTAATTTACAGGATAAGTTTCTCTATTAGGCTCGACATTCATCCCAAGCTCAAGATACAAGACGTATTCATTTAATCTCCATCAACTTATTTGCTAGGTTTTATGTCATCCCGAACCTAAGATGCAAAGGTCAACAATTGAGTTAAGGACACTTGATGTGCGAAATCGCCAAATCTTCAAAATAATGCAAGATCGAAAGGTCATTCCTATGTATGAGTCTCCTACAAATAATCGATCTTTGTATCCGATCGGATAATACCAGAATCGAATGAAAGACTAAAAAGTCACTTATTACGCTTAACATCATGCACCTAAATTCTAAGTCATAACTCATGCCAGAATGAATGGTTTTATTTTTTAAATCCGATTGGATTAAGCGATTGTTGATCTTAAGAGTTATGGACTGCAATGCTTGAAAAGCATCTTAAAATTCAGGAAGTATTTTCCTTAGTTGATTTTGAATACTCTCCATGATTGATCTTATATATAGCTGATTTCATACATTCTCCATGGTTGATGTTGTTTGTTCTCCTTAGCTAATTTTTATAATAAACACTACCTAAAATGAGAATTGCAGTATGCAGGTGCAATTGAAAGATAAGTGCTTTGACAAATCGAACTTCATATATGAAGAATTTTTACAAGTCACAAAGCGAAGGAAAAAAATCATTACAAAGAAGAAAATATTACAAAGAAAACCTAAATCTCTATATCTACAATCTCTACAGTTGTAGGGGGCACCTCCATCTCAGCTAAAGGTTGAGAAGACTCCGAGGCTATCATAGGAGCATGATCTATTGGTGCTGAGATAGCCGCTTCAAACTCGAACGGTGCCCCAGGGGTCGACTGAGATGACATGAGATCTTGGAGAGCTTCCTCTTCATTATCGCTGGAAGGAGGGTCAAGCAAATTTTTTGGATCCTCCATCCAGTTAAGATCAGCCTCAGGGAAATGCTGCTCGGCTACATAAATCAATCGAGTTAATAACCGCCTTTGGACCTCTCCCAACTGGTCCAGAAGCTTTTTTTTTGGGTGGCAAGCTCATCCTCAAGCTTTTTACCCCATGTTATCTCTTTTTCTGCTAAGATTACCTGTAGTGAGTCTCGCTCGCTTCATAAAAGGTCACGTTTGGCGTTGGCCCTTAAGTACTCGGCAAAAAAATGTGTGCATTCGCCCCTCAATCTGGTTGTCTCTTCTTCAAATTTCCTCTACAAGGCATTGTTAGCAATCAGACGGGCTACATTCCCTTTAAGGCAATCAACTGCATTCTGCCAGACCTTCAGATCTTGAGAAAGACGAGTGGCCTCCTTTTTTAGTTTTTCAACCTCTGACTGGGCATGAAAGGACTCCTTTCCAGCTACATCATACTTAGCTTCTGCTTCTCTTCTGACCCGATCGGCATTCTCCCATTTCCCTCGGCAAAGAGCAGCCATGCCATGCAAGTGCAAATCTATTTTTATTAGCTAAAAGATAAAAGGGAAAGAAGAAGGATTAATTAGCCAAGGAGATAGAAGATAGAAGAAAGAGCGAGGCGAGATCATTCAAAACGAAAAAATGAAAATTATCCGCTTTACCTCTATACTCTACTGCTGAAAAAGGTTGCACTCTCGGGCGAGCATGCTGGGGTCCCCCATTGTCTTAAAGTCATTCTCTTGAATCATATCCCGGCACATAAAGCTCGATACCGCCTTATTATTAATAGACCAGCCATCGCCAAATTAATTTTTCAAAATCTCTCCCAGCAATGTAGCCCGCCTTTTAGAAATTCTTGCGGTAGCACTCAGAGCGGACTCACCCTGGATGGGTTCTTTGCCTCTTACGGCAACCCTTGCATCCACGATGACTACCAGTTCAACAGCTTTTTTCCTGGCTGCCTTTTTAGACCTCCTTTGGGCAGCTTTATCTGCTGGAGGCACGTTTGCTTGAGTCGATCCCCTATGATGTAGAGCTAGTTGCTCTTCCTTCAAATCAGTTTTATCCCTCAAAAGCAAATGCCTAAGGGGGCACTGACCCTCCACCAAAGGTTGAGCAGCAATGGATCCTGAAAGGGTCTGAGGAGAGCGAGAGACAGGAGCCAATATGGAACTAGGGGCAAAAACGGGAGCACTTATAGAGGGATTGGAAGCTTGAACTTTTGGAAAAGGCACGAGCTTTCTCCTTTTTGATCTCCTCTCCTCCTTGGCAGCACGTTCTGCCTCAATCCTCGCCTTAGCCCAATCGGCTAGTTGTTTAGCAACATCATCTCCCTTAGCCATCACGTCTGCAGCTGCATCACAAAAATAAAAGATAAGTATTCTCTTCAACTGATATATATTTCACGAGCATGCAATGCATGACTGTCAATATATGCTTCTCCCACACTCCAATAATAATGCTCACGTTATACGTCAATGCTAACATCGGAGCTTAAAGACCCGAACAAAGTGTTTAGAAGGTAATTGGAGTCATAGGGCTTCCCTTACCTTGCCACGACACTTAACAAATTTTTAATATCAATCTCATATATAGATCGACCGATAGCATTGTCTTTCAAAATGACAGCTACATCTGATCGGATTAACGACATTCCAAATCTATCGGCCATCCCTACTAAAAAGAATCTTTCTTTGAAACCTTTCATGGATGACGGTACAATAAACAACTTCCTCTGCGGTCGGCTTGTGAAAAAAATATTCTGTGCCATCTCTTCGGCCTGAGATATAGAAAAAATGAGTGAACATATCCATAGTTGGTGCCACTCCTTCCATATGGCAAAGGATAGTAAAGTAGGCCATTGTTCTCCATCCGTTCGGATGCATTTGATTGGGAGCAATCTTGTAGCCTCCCAGAATTGATATCTCAAAGGCTCTAAAAGGAAGCCTCAATCCCGCGTCCAAGCTCCATAGGTGGCAGATGAACCACTTATTATTTTCATGCCCAAAAGGCCCCTCTGTCATCGCCATGGAGTCAGGGCAGGCCATCACAGAAACCTTCGCGAAAAGACCGTATCATGAAAGGATTCCCCCCATTTCCTCTTCCATTAGTTTCAAAGGACAAGCAACAGTCTCACGGTCCTTATAAGCCTCAAGAAAGCTCCTATCTATAGATCGATAGCTGCTTGAAGCCATTTTTGGTGGAAGGGGAGAAATAAAGAATGAAATGATAAATGAGAAAGAAAAGTAAAGGCAGAAGTTATTCACTTAATTGGGTGATTTTGCAGGAGGACTAAAAAATCTCTGGAACACAAAAGCAAAGAATCGCCGAAATTCTAAGGGGCAAAAATCACAAGAAATTTCAGTAGAGTTACGGCAATAATTGCTTAAAACTAAAGAAAAATATCCAAAAATTTACCTATTTATAGGCTCAAAGCTTTTGGAATTCTCAAACCGACTTTTCACTGGATGATTGACATGTGTCTCCAATCTATTATGGCGCTTACGGAGAATGAAGCATCACCCTTGGCACGCGCACAGGCAATAAATGCATAACGGTTGCCCGAAATGAACTGATACGACTTATTAGATTCGCACCTCTTGAAAATTTAAAAAATCCCGCCAAAAAATCGAAGTCGCCCGATCGGACCCTTTGGAGGGGGGACAAATGATAACTATGAAAAAAAAATATCTCTAAAGGCCCAATCAAGTCTACCCAACAACACTTGGTAGGTCCCTAAGCCTATCAACAAAAAGGTAAAGTGTGAGCTAGAAGACAAGACAGGAAGACACGATTTCAGTTCGGACTGATGGGATAATATGTCTTGTCAGTCCACTGACACAAGCCAGCGTCCATATCTTTCACTTGCTCGTTGTCACATTGCCGCTCACCTACTCCAGTTGCCAGTTATCACGCCCCAAGATACTCAAATATCCTTCATTCTCCTCCTATATATAGCCAAAAGCATAAGGGCTTCAAGTATTGAATATCTGAGACTCTCTCTCTCTAAACACTCTTTCTCCAAGTGTTAATGCCTGGTCCGATTGGGCACTCATTCTTGCAGGATCAGCCATCCGATCGGATACGTTCAGCTATCAATTTTTTTTTTTATAGATAAAGATATTTGGTTTTATCAATAATGTTATTGTTATTTTTAAGATATAAAATTTTAATTTAAATTAATTATAATTAATAATATATAAAAAAAAAAGAGAGAGAGAAGAAAGGTGCACATAGGGTCAAAGAGAGTTTAGGCGAAAAGGTCCCAAAAAAAAAAACAAATTAGTTAAAAATCCTTAAACCAGTCCAAAAGAATAAACAAATTGAAAATGGAAAAATTCCCAAACCTGGTTCAACTGAGCCGGTTTTTGATTCATCCATTTAGTTCAATGATTTTTCAGCCAATATTAATCAGACCGATTTTTAATGATGAATCAATCCAGAAAAAGACCGAGTAGGTTTAGCCAAATTAAATAAGCGGAGCCGTACCGGGCTTTGCTAAGATTATTGGTGAATATATAAATTGTGTTATAAAGCATGCAAGGTTTATTAAGAATACCGAAAATTTTTAATTTTTTAAAAAAAATTTAAAAATTATTTTTAATTTTTATTATTCATTTTTGAAAAAGTATTTTATATATTTAAAAGCAGCATCATATTTTGTTAATTATATATATATATATATATATATATATATATATATATTACTCACCCTAAGCTACCAATATATAATCTCTGAATTTTTCGTGTTTATATAATGTGAATATTGAAGATAACTATTCTTAAATATTATTTATGCATATTTTTTTTTATTTTTAATGAAAAAATTAAAAAAATGTAAACAAAATTGTTAAAATTACTTTATCCATTTATAATTAAATTTATTTATAACTTGTTTAACAACTTATCTAATTCATATGTCAATTCAACCCATTTATGACTCGATTTTAACCCATATATGACCCGGCTTATATTGAACTTGGAAAAACTCATCCAATTTGAGCATTTTGCAACCTTTTTCACGATGTTATTTAAATACATTACGTCCTGATTAAAAGAAAAAGTAAAAACTTGTAAGCTTAATAAAATACAGTGGGCATATATTTAATTATACTTTATTTAATATAGTATATTTTAAAATTCATTTAAATCCAACTTGTGTTTTAACTTTATTAACTCTTCCACTAGTCATTCCATGATCAATTCTTTATTTTATGTTGTTTTTTGAAGATTTATTTTATATAATAGTAAATTTGTAATTTATATATATATAGCGATAGATTTAGATACATATGATTATAAAATTTGAGTACATTAACTTTAGTATATATACTAAATATTACTTAGTGTTTCTATATATATTGTAGTTAATTAAATCGTTGCACCTATTGAACCCCGACTGAATCTCAAATCCGCAACTCTCTATTTCCATTATTATTTAGCTAGATTGGATTTTAAAACCTATTTCGATTTTTTTTTTAATTCTTACCGATGCTTCTTAATTTGTCCTAATTTTTATGAATATAAATTAAAAAAATATAAATTTTCTTTACTATATATATATATATATATATATATATATATATATATATATATATATACACTATCATTAGTACTATTATATACTATCATTAGCAAGCCCAAACATCTTCCAAGGCCCAATCAAGTCGGCCAACAACACTTGGCAAGATCCAAAACTCATTAACAAGAAAGACAAAGTATGAGCTGTAAGACAAGATAGGAGGGCGCAATATCCAATCGGACTGATAGGACAACACGTCCTGTCAGTTCACTGACACAAGCTAGCGCCCATACCTCCTACCTACTCCCTGTCACATTGCCGCTCATTTGCTCCAACTGCCAGTTATTACGCCCCAACGTACTCAAGTACCCCTCCTTTATCTTCTATAAATAGCCAAAAGTGCAATGGCCCCATGTATTGAACATCTGAGACTCTCTCTCTAAACATTATATCTCTAGAAAGCTACTGACTTAAGCTTTGGAGTGCTAACGTCTGGTCCGACTGGGCACTCCTTCTTGTAGGATTAGTCATCTGATCGGGCAAACCAACTGCCGACTCTCTTTCTCAGATAAAGATATTTTTTGAGCTTTATCATTTGGTCCTCTCATTGAGATAAAATGGCAGGTTCAAGATCTAAAGAGCACGCAGCTTCTGGAGAGTATGATCGTAATAGCCAGGGAAGATCTAGGCCCTCAGGAAGAAGGGAGAGATCTCTCAGGTCACCAACCAGGGGTAATCTCTTTTCAGACTTCGACGATGTCGTTATGCGAGAGGCGGAAGACACCCCTGTTACTATTCGGGACATGCGTGCTATTCTTAGTGACTTTACTAAGAGTATTGTCCAAACTCTTAAAAAGGGCAAAATGTCTAGAATTTCTGAAAGAGACCACGATAAAGACTTCATGGCCGAAGATTTCAAAAGGAGGAGAAATAAAGGAATCTCCATCAATGAGCCATAGGCTTATGACAGTAGGAGAACGGGGGTCAGAACCCCAGGCAGCTACGACAAAGGAAAGGGGACAATATCCTCAAGCAGAGACCCTCCTTATATCCCTAGCAGATCCTCCATCTCATCCATTGGGGATGATATGTCCTTCATGTGCAAGCCAAATCGTAGCCACACGAAGGGACAGAGAGATGAGTTCGCCTCAACAGCCATGAACAGGAAGGACAAATGGTTCAAGCAGAAACTTAAGTAGTTTGGCTTGACAGGTCCCAAGAAAGGCACGTTCAAAGGGCATACCTGCGAAAATATAGCCTCCCCATTTTGCAGAGAGATCACGAAGTTCGAGCTACCTCCTAGGTGGAGAGATGTCATAATGGATAGGTATACAGGTAAAACTAACCCTGCCACTCATCTTGCAAAATATCTAACCAAAGTGCAGGTTTATACCTACGATGAAAGGATTGCTTACAGAATATTTTCCACCACATTGGGAGGAGATGCCCTTACCTGGTTTCACGAGCTCCCGTAAGAGTCAATCACCTCCTTTCGACAACTCAAAAAACTATTTATCACACGATTTATTGTACAGACGTGAGAGCCAAAATCTATGAGCAATTTGTGCAACCTCTATCAGAGGACCGATGAAAGTTTTCGAGACTATATCGATAGATTTCAAGCCATAATATCAAAGGTGCAGAATATAAATGTGGAGATGGAACCCACTGCTTTGGCCAACAACACTGTTAATCGGCCGTTATTTGAATCAATTACAACAATGCCACTAGCCAACTTTTTCAATCTAATGGAAAGAGTTAGGCAACACATTCAACTGGATGATGCCTTGAGGTTTAGCTGGGGCAAAAGGAGCAACGTTATGGACAGGCTCCAGCACCCAGATGGATGATCTTTTAATCAAGCTCCTATATCCAAACGGATTGCAAGAAGTCCCCAAAGAGCCTTCACTTCGATAAATCTGGGGAAAAAAAGGAGTCCGAGCGATTTAGATCCAATCGAAGTAGCTATCAGCAAGCCCAAACATTCACTCCGCTCAACACCAATCTAGCACAGGTGTTGATGTGGATCAAAAAAATCACCAAAAGGTGAATTGGCCCAAGAAGCTGGATGATAGGAGCAGAAAGACCCTAAATCATAATAAATACTGGAAGTTCCACAAAGATGTCGGTCACATGACCGACAAGTGTCACCAGTTGAAAGAAAAAATTGAGCGACTCTTGCAAATAGGGTACCTTAAAAAGTTTGTAGGTCCGACCAGAGGGACAAGTCCTTGCAGACAGTCGAACCTTAAAAAGGATGACTCTGACACCGATGACAATGATGAGTGGAGAAATCCCAAGAGTGCGGATCCACGCAGACCATACGCTAAGGTTATAAACATGATCACCGATGGGTGGTCGTATGGAGAGGACCTCTCCAAGAAAAGAAAGGGGAAGGGCATCTACGTCTCCCAGATAGCCGAGCGGCTAGCTCCAGTCACCATATCCTATAAGGATGCATGAGATGTAATGTTCCCTCATGAGGACGTCCCTGTCGTCAGGATGCAAATCAATAACTTCGATGTAAAGAGAATATTGGTGGATAATGGAAGTGTTGTAAATATTCTCACCCTTCAAGCTTACAGAGCCATGGGATTGCCGATCGAAGAACTTAAGCCGAATGCCACACCAATGATTGGACTCAGTAATGCTACGATTCTGGTGGTAGGGTCCATTAAGTTATTTGCTGAGCTTGGCCAGAAAGCTTTCATCCATGCCTGCAAGATAACATTTATGGTTATTGATATGTTTTTTGCATATAATGCCATTTTTGGCAGGCCTTTACTCTTCCAAACTGGAGTTGTCACCAGCATCCGTTACATGGTGATGAAAATCCCAACCAGGGGAGGCTTCACCATTCTAAAAGGTGATCAGAAAGCATCGAGAGAGGCCTACATCACTATGATCAATCACTATAAAAAGTCCATGATAGTGGAACTAGGTCTAGAGCGACTTGAGTAGGTAGAGGAGAAAAAAATGGATCCTGCAAAAAAAGTTAAGGCAAGGAGGCTTGCAAAAGGCAAGACTGTTCAAATAGACACCAGTATGAGTGCAGAGGTCGAGGAGGCCGTCATGAAAATCTTAATGATTAACCATGCATCGTTTGCTTGAAAGCCAGAAGACATCTCTGGAATTGATCACAACGTAAGCACCCATAAACTTAATGTGGATCCAGCTTGTAAGCCAATTAGGCAGAAGCTGCGAAGGCATGCTCCCGATCGGAAGAAAATCATTTCTGAGAAACTCGATAGATTATTAAAAGCGGGTACGATCCGAGAGGTTGACTATCCTGAATGGCTTGCCAATGTTGTTCTGGTGAAGAAGAAGTCGAGAAAGCCGTGGATGTGTATAGACTTTAAGGACCTTAACAAAGCATGTCAAAAAGACAGTTATTCCTTACCGAGTATAGATCAACTGGTAGGCGCCACTGTAGATAATGCCATTTACTCCCTCCTCAATACGTATGCTAGATACCACCAAATTATGATATGGTTGTTGGATCAGGAAAAGACTAGTTTCATGACCGACGATGGCACTTTCTGCTACAGAGCAATGCCATTTGGCTTAAAAAATGAAAATGCCATATATCAACGGTTAATGAACAAATTCTTCAAAGATCAGTTCGGGCAGAATGTAGAAGTTTAAGTGGATAACATGATCATCAAAATTAAAAGCCTCGAAGAACATCCTGCAGATTTGGCGAAGGTCTTTAACACACTGAATAAGTTTCAGATGAAGATCAATAATGAGAAGTGCATTTTTGGGGTGAAGGATGTTTAGAAGGATGTTCAAGAAAATTTTTTGGCTTTATGGTCTCCCAAAGGGGCATTGAAGCCAACCCTGACAAAATAAAGGCGATCTTAGAAATGCAACCTTAAAGCAGTGTGAAGGATGTTCAGAAGCTGAACGGCGAAATAACAGCCCTCGAAAGGTTTATCTTCTCTTCAGCCAAATGATGCTCCCTCTTCTTCAAAAAATTAAGGAAGAATGAAGCTTTCAATTGGGGTGCCGACTGCCAGCAAGCCTTTAATAAATTAAAGAAATTCCTCACTAACCCACCGCTACTTAGCCAACCGCTTCCAGGTGAAAGTTTGTATTTATACTTGTCAACTTCTAGTGAAGCTGTTGCAGGTGTCTTAGTCAGGAAAGAAAAAAACCAACAACTGCCTATCTACTATGTGAGCCAAGTGCTTAGGGGCCCAAAATTGAAGAAAGGTCCGATCGAACAACTCATCATTGCCCTCATGATGTGCATGAGGAAGTTAAGGCAATATTTTGAAGCACACACAATAGTGGTCCGTTCAGGTCAGCCAATCAAAAAAGTTCTCTAGATCCCGAACCTTGAGGAAAAAATGGTGGAATGAGCAATCAAACTCCAATTGTAGAACGTGAGGTATGAACCCAGGAAAGCAATAGAGGCTCAAGCTTCAGCAAACTTTATCGCATAATTTGCTAGCGAAGAAATGACCAATCAATCCCAACGTGTAAAATGGGAAATGATCATGGATGGAGCAGTAAACGATACCTAAGGAGGCGCGGGCATCGTAATAATAGGCCCCTTGGACATTGTCATAAGGTACGTAATAAAACTCAGTTTTAAAATTTCAAATAATATGGCAGAGTATGAGGCACTCCTGTAAGGGTTGAAGCTGCTTCATGCCATTCGACCAGAGTCGGTCATCATCAAGAGCGACTTGCAGCTCGTGACGAGCCAAGTCTTAGGCACCTTCGAAATTAGAGAAGCTAACATGATCCAATATCTGACAAAAGTCAAAGCCGTATTCAAGATGCTGGAAGAATATGGGTCCAAATAGATCATACAGAAGGTACCAAGAGATCAAATAATAGCTGCCGATTGGTTTGCCAAGATGTCTACTTTCGAGCAAGGTATCATGGAAGAAAATATAACTATTGTCGAGCAATCGACCTCCTCCTTAGATGAGTAAAAAATGATAGAGATTGAGCCAACTCAAGAAACATGGATGAGCTCCATCAAGCGATACCTACAAATAGGCCAGTTACCTGAAGATAAAACGAAAGCCCAAAAGGTATCCCGCAAATTCTTGAATTATTTTGTTATTAATGGTGAATTTTTCAAGAAAGCCTTCAGTCATCCCTGGCTCAAATATGTGGAGGAGAAAGGAGACTACATTCTTAGGGAAATCCATGAAGGCATTTGTGGAGCATACGAAGCTAGTAGGGCCATGGCGAGAAAAGTACTCCAAACCGAATACTTCTGGCCAAGTATCTTCAAAGATGCTGAGGAAAAAGTAAGAAGGTGCCAACAATACCAGATCTATAGAAGAGTCATCAGATACCTGGCAGCAGACCAGCAACCAAATGGAATTTCATAGCCATTCGACCGGTGAAGCCTGGACATCCTAGGACCTTTTCCCTAAGAAAAAAGGCAAATAAAGTTTGTCCTTGTTGCGGTCGATCACTTCTTCAAATGGATCTAGGTAGAACCTTTAGCAACAATTATAGTAGAGAGGGTCAAAATTTTTGTATGGAATGATATTATTTACATGTATGGCTTACCCAATGTCTTTATTACAGATAATGGCAAGCAGTTTGACAGCTCGATCTTCAGAAACTTTTGCCAAAATCTCAACATCAACCTCAAGTTCACCTCAGTCACGCACCCACAGAGTAATGGGATGACGGAGGTTTCAAATAGAACACTCCTGGAAGGCCTAAAGAAGTGACTGGGCAAGGTGAAAGGTAACTAGACTGAAGAACTCCAAAGTATCTTATGGTCTTACAGGAACTCTCCAAGAGCCGGCACTCATTAAATTCCATTCTCTCTTGTTTACGGCTCTGAGGCAATGATACTTGTAGAGATTGGCCTACCATCCTATTGGTCCTTATTCTATTCCGATCGGATGAATGTCCAGGATAGGTGCCAAGATTTGGACCTAGTAGAAGAAAGGAGAGAAGATGCTTATGCCAAAATTGCTGCCTACAAACAAAGAGTCGCCAGATACCACAACACAAAAGTAAAGGCAAGAACTTTCAACATGGGTGATTTGGTGCTCAGAAAGACAGATATAGGCACGAAAAATGCCGGAGTTAGAAAGCTAATGCTAAATTGGGAAGGCCCTTAAGAAGTCTCCAAGGTCTAAGCTCCAACACGTACAAGCTCAGAACCCTTGAAGGGTTAGACATCTCCAGAAGCTGGAATGTCGAAATTTTTAAGAAGTACCATGTATAATCTTGTATCAAAATTCGAATTCACTAAAGAAAATTTTCTCCATCTTTGAAAAAGGTATGTTTACAACTAACCATTTGTTAGGTTTGATGCTTATTTGCAGGTTATTTGTTTTATTCCAATCAACGAGAATCCCGATCGATGTTATTAATCCCGATCGATGAAAATCCTGATTGATGGTCTTATTGACTTCGATCGGCATTACATTATGATCTAAGATTGATAGCTTAATTTCGATTGACGTTTTATCCCAATCGATGTATCAAAATTCGTAAAGCTTATTCGCTAGGCTTGATGCTCATTTCGAGCCCAAAATGCGAAAGTTTCTCTCCATTATAAGTTCGTCTGCTAGATTTAATGCCATTCTCGAATCTAAAATGCAAGATGTCGCCACTTAATTTCCACCAACTCTCATTCGCTAGGTTCGATGTCTATCTCGAACCCAAAATGCAAAAGTCAACAATTGAGTTAATAATTTCTCCTGGGTATTCTATACAAAATCACCAAATCTTCAAGTACATGCAAGATCTAAAGGTCATTTGCCATGCATGACTCTCCTATGGACATCTGATCAGATAACACCTCAATTAAATGTCAATCACTACACTTGACGTCGAGAACCTAAATTCTAAGTCATAACTCATGCTAGAATGAATGTCCTTATCTTTCAAAGTCAATCGGAATAATCTCTAGTTGACCCTAAGAGTTAGGGATTACAATGCTTGAAAGACATCATCAAGTTCAGAAAGTACTCTCCTTGGTTGATTTTATATGTTCTTCATGTTTGATTTTATATATTCTCCCTAGTTGATTTTATGATAAATCCAACTCAAAATTGAAATTGCATTATGAAGGCACAATTGAAAAGCAAATTGAATTTTATTCATATATAAAATTTGTACAATTTACAGTTTTTAGAGACAACTTTACAAACAAGAAGAAAGAAAAACAATACAAAGAAATGAAAAGCCTAAGTCTCTATATCTACAATTTTTACTGTGGCAGCATTCGGCTCGGTAGCAGGCTCTACAATAGTCTCGATAGAGGGCTGGGAAAATTTGAAAGCTCCTTCAGCGACAAGCTCTATTGGCGAAGGGGCATTTTCAGGCTCCGTTGGCAGAAGGGCAATGACTTCAGGTTCTCTTGGCAGAGGAGGAATGACTTCAGGCTCGGTCGGTAAATTAACGCCTGCTTATGATGATAAAGGCACTTCTTTTGTTGTTCTCTCAATCAATCTGATCAGAGGGGCTTCTTCTTTATCGTCACTAGAGGGAGGATCGAAAAGGCTCCCCGAGTCCTCCATCCAATCAAGGTTAGCTTTCAAAAATCGCTGTTCGGCTGCAAAGATCAACCGAGTCAGCAACTTATCTTAGACCTTACCCAACTAATTGAGAAGCTCTTTTCTCTAGGAGTCGAGCTCTTTTGCCAGCCTCTCCCTCCAGGCCACTTCCTTCTTCGCCAGAGCTATCTCTAGGGAATCCTTCTCCGTTCGAAGAAGGTCGCATTCTGACATAGCCTTATCTTTATTCTCGTTGGCCTTATCTCTGTCTGTGTTGGTTTTAAGGCACTCGATTGAAAGCTGTGAGCATTCACTCCTCAGCCTGCCCACCTCCTCTTCGTATCACTTGCACAAAGCATTATCTGCAGCAAGATGCGCAACGTCTCCCTTCAAGTGGTCTACCTCATTCTATCGAAACTTGAGGTCTTAGGCTAGTCAGGCTCTTTCCCTCTTCAGCTCCTCCACCTCAGACCTTAAAAGCACGACCTTCTTTTTTGCCGCATCACTAACAACTTTAGCTTCCTTTCTCTACTGAACGACATTCTCTCACTTCGATCGAACAAAGGCTGCCATACCGTGCAGGCGAAGGCCTTTTTTTATTAGCTAAGGAGAAAAGAGGAATATCGATTTAAAAAAAAAAAGAAGAAAAAAGAATGGAAAAGAGGATACCAGTATTACCTCCAATCTTTGCTGTTGAAATAGCTCAAACTCTCTGGAGAGCAAATTGAGCTTCGACATGCCTTAAAATTACTCTCTTGAGCCAGGCCCTGATAGACGAAGGTCGATACACCCCTGTTGGTCACCGACCAGTCATCGCCAAAATGCTCCTTCAAAATGTCATCAAGAGAAGGAGCTCGCCTTTCCAAAACTCTCCCTGGAGGCCGTTGGATCGGCTCGCCTTGAGCAATCTCTTTGCCTTTTGCTGCGATCCGGGCATCCACATCAGCTACCATTTTGGCAGCTTTCTTCCTTGCCGCCTCCTCAACTCTTTTTTGAGTCACTTCATCTATTGGCACCCTTTTTTTCCGAGTCGATGATTGAGGGCATAGGGATGGTTGTGGGTCCTCATCGTCAGACTCGTCTCTCAATTGTAGATGCCCAAGTAGGCGCTGTGCTGCTACAATCGGAGAAGGCACTGCCAGTCCAATGATTGTCAAGGATGGATGATTGGAGGGAATGACCGCAGCAACAGGAGTCGAAGTCACTACAACAGCGGCAGGGGTAGAGGGTATAGGAGCACTTGCTACGCTTTTGAAAGCTTAAACCTTCGAGGCGAGCAAGATTTTTCTCTTCTTAGTCCTTTTTTCCTTTCTGGCCAAGCGCTCGGCCTCCCTCTTGGCTCTGACCCGATTGGTAAGCTGCTTCGCTACTTCATCTCCTTTCGCCATGTCGTTTATAGCTACATTACAGAATCAAACAAGATAAATATTTTATGCCAAACAAATATAATAGATGCACATGCAATGCATGAATTGTTAAAATATATGCCCTCTTCCTCACTCCCATTAAAATGCTCGCGTTTTGCATTCTCGTCAGTCTTAGAGCTTGAGGATGCCATTAGTATTGCCCGGAAAAAATTGGAGTCAAAGGGTTATCCTTTCCTCGCCACAGCATCCATCAATTTTTTGATGTCATCTTTGTATAAAGAATGACCGGCTGCCTGATCTTTCAAGATGGTGGCCTCCGCCGATTGGATGAGTGGTGCTCCAAAACCATCGGCCATCCCCACTAAGAAATATCTCTCCCTGAAGCCGTTTATTAAAGATGGAACAGTAAAGAGCTTTCGATGCTATCGGCTGGTGAAGTAGTACTCTGATCCATCACTTCGATCGAAAATATAAAGAAATGAGTGAAAAGGTCCAGAGTAGGAGCCACCACTTCTATCTTGCACAGTATCTTGAAGCAGGCCACCGTCCTTTATCCGTTCGGATGTAATTGATTAGGGGCAATTCCATAACCCCTGAGAATCATCATCTCAAATGCACCAAAGGAAAGCCTTATCCCTGCGTCTAAGCTCCACAAATGATAGACGAACCATTTGTTCCTTTCATGGCCAAAAAGCCCTACGTCACTGCCATGGAATCCTGGCAGGCTATCATCAATACTTCTGTAGGGAAATAATACTGCGAAGGAATTCTCGTCACTTTCTCTTCCGTCAATCGTGAAGGATGAGCGAGAGGTTTTCGATTCTTGTATTCCTCAACCGTGAAGGATGAGCGAGAGGTTTTTTGAGCTTTATCGATAATACTTAAATATTATATTTTTAGGTATTGTTGGTGACATGCGAGTTTCTTAATTTATGCGTAAAATTTTCAACTCAAACATTATATATTCAGGTAAGAAGCTATTAATTGGTGATGAGTAGCGGATTTGATTTTGTCAGTCCACTCAAAAATTAAAATAAAATAAATGGTAGATTAAACATGCAATTCATAGATTTTATATGTCGTTTTCGGTGACAATGAGAAAAGGAGCAACGGAAATAAATAAAATCAAAAGAGGATTGTGAAAGCATTGATGCTGAGCTCGTCATATTTGACTTTTGGCTTAGGCTTGTCCGCTTGTCCGTTTATCTATTTCGACCAAAAATTCCAAATCTATAGTGCTTACAGCTCATCATATAGGATGTCCGTTCCAAGTTCCTTTCAATATCCATATAGGATGGGATTTAATGTCTAATCAGCCAAAATATCTCAATTCAGAAATAATTAGGCTGTACAACGCCTCGCAAAGCAAACACAAATAGAAACTCTACGGGGGTATACATCGCTCGTGATCGGATGAATTCGATTAATTTAAAATTTACATATTTCTCTCATATAATTTTATTTTATAAATATATTAAATTTTTATCCAAATAACTCGATTTTTTTGAAGCTCCAATCCGAACAATTCGATAAAATTAAAATTATTATTTTTTAATTTATATATTTAAATTAAAATATTAAATTAATACAAATAAATAATATTAAATACCATAAAAATATTTTAAAAATATAACAAACTAATAATTTTAAAATTACATTAAATATATATTAATTAATATTATAGAAAAATTATAAATTTTTTATTTATATATTAAAAATTCAGGTTAGTCGGAGTTCATCCGACCTGAATAACTCTCATACCCATAACCGAACCGACCCTAACAATCCGATTAATTCCATCCGAATATATTGGTTCGATTTGGATTGATCGGATTGGATCGATTTTTGCACACCCCTAAAACTCTCTTTACCAACAAAGTCTTTTTTTTTCATGGCTTTTGGAGCAAAAATGTCCCGTAAGTCAGGACAATTTTATAAATAATATTTTTGAGAAAATTATTTAAATTTTTGGTGTATTTTTTAAATTATTTGAATTTTTGAAATTTTTTTCATTTTCGCTAGAAATGTCAGCGAAAATGACAGGTGGGACCCATGTCATGAATTTTTGTGTTTTTCTCATTTTCATTGAAAATGTCAGCGAAAATGGTAGGTGAGGCCTATGACCAAATTTAATTAAATTAATCATCCCAAAAATAATAAAAAATAAAATATATCTCAATTTTTATGATCTGGTCTTAATCTTTTTTCGTCTAAAGAAAAGAATACGTAAAATTGAAATACAAACCACAGATGGTGAGCTTGCCCAACTTAATCTCCATCCATATTTCTAATCAAATAAAATATAATAAAATTAATATCACTAAAATTAAAAAAATAGTGAATTAGATTAATTAATCTGATAACCAATTATTTTTTTTCAACTTATCAATTTTTTATTTAAGTAAATAAAATATTTTTATTGATATTTTAACTATATATCAACGGTCAAACTTATTTCGTATATTTATTTTTTCTTTTAATTTCTTATTTTTTATAATATATAAGTAGAGACTTTTTCATAAATAACGTTTTTGGTGTCTCTCTCATTTTCGCTGAAAATTTCAGCGAAAATGTTAGGTGAGGCCCACAACAAAATTTAATTAAATTAATTATTCCAAAAATCATTAAAAAAATAAAATATATCTCAATTTTTATGATTTGGTCTTAATTTTTTTTCATCTAGAGAAAATAATACATAAAATTGAAACACAAAACCATAGATACTGAGATTGCCCAACTTAATCTCCATCCGTATTCCTAATAAAATAAAATATAATAAAATTAATATCACTGAAATTAAAAAAAAATGAATTGGATTAATTAATTTGATTAACCAATTATTTTTTTTTCAACTTATCAATTTTTTATTTAAGTAAATAAAATATTTTTATTGATATTATAACTATATGTCAACGGTCAAGTTTGCTTTGTATATTTGCTTTTTCTTTTAATCTCTTATTTTTCTTAGTCAGTAATCTCATAAAATTAGGACAATTATATCCTTGATTCAAGATATTAGTTACTATTTTTTTTTTAAATCAAGTTCTAGTTATATTAATAGATAAAAAAAAATAACTCATCAATTGCAACCCCCAAATTGATAAATTAAAAAAAAAAGTAATTGATTAATCAGATTAATTAATCTAATTTATTGTTATTTTTTAAATTTTAATGATATTAATTTTATTAGATTTTATTTGATTAAAAATATGGATGAAGATTAAGTTGGGCAAATTCAACATCTGTGGTTTGTGTTTCAATTTTAAGTATTTTTTCTAGACGGGGAAAGATTAAGAGCAGATCATAAAAATTGGAACATATTTTATTTTTTTATTATTTTTGGAATGATTAATTTACTTAAATTCCGTCGTGGGCTCCACATACCATTTTCGCTGATATTTTCAACGGAAATTAGAAAGACACCAAAATTCATATCGTTGATCCCACCTGCCATTTCCGCTGACATTCCTAGTGAAAATGAGAAAAATTTTAAAAATTCAAATAGTTTGAAAAATATACCAAAAATCCAAATAATTTCCCCAAAAATATTATTTATAAAATTGTCCCCGTAAGTCATGGAATTTACAATTATTTTTATAGCATAAAACCATAATATGCAATCTCAAAATGGACTATTACTATCAATATATATTGAATAGAAGATTACGGGGAAATCTGCAATAAAAGTGATTTTTGTCTCTCAAATATTCGAAATATCTAATCATTTTTTGTTATTGATTTTTATTTTTAAATTATTTAAAATAAAATAATTTTTTCATTATCTTATCGGCAATTAATTATATAATGTCACGAATTATCTATTTTAAAGGTAAATTATGTCCATTAATAAGTTTAAGGGTAATATTTTAAAAAATATATAAGTAAAGTTGCTCAATTTCCAATAATGTAAGGATAAAAAACTTATGGGCCATTAAACCATAAAAACGTTTTAACGTTAAGATATTATTAATTTTTTTAGTGAAAATTATTGTATCTGAACCTTACTAATATGCAATAATTAAAGGTGGAAATAAAAACGGTTAACATGTTTATCTAATATCATAGTATATTACTTATAAATTAATATTTATAATTTAATTATAACAAATTTTAAATTTATTTTCATTAAAGCATTAAAGATAATAAGAATTGTGTGTTTTAAAAAAAATCAATTTTTCTATTTATATTACATGCATAATTTCTTCAAATTATTATTATTATTTTAAATGAGAGTTGGAGTGAGTATTATGCACTCCTCTCCCTCTGGGTACTACATATGCCCATTAAAAAGGACGACTTTTCCATACACAGTGCTTATACTTTGGATTCGAAGTGAATACCTGTTTAAAGGAAATCCAAATTTCCATTCATTTGAACCAACGAAACGTTGGTTTTGTTTTAATTTCTTTCATAATTTATATGTAATTATTATTAATTTTAAATAAATTATACAGTTAAATTTTTTAACAGATTTATAGCTTTATAAAGCAATGCTAATTATAAAAAAAAATTTAATAAAATCATTGGCACATGGAAACTAGTATATATATAAAAGACTGAATGGTTAATAATATTAGAATGACGGATATCATTGAGAATAGAGTGAAAATAGGGCACATCTTATAACAGTCAACTTGAATCCGCGGAATGATGATCATAAATTTTGTTTTATTGCAATTAACAATTAAGCATATTGTAGCTGAAGAATCAACTATCAAAGTCTATACGACTGAATTTATATATAACAAATTTTCATGATATGATGTTAGAATATTTGTATTGTTTATTGCATCTATACTTTTCAAACTATCTCCTTGTAAAAAATATTACGTAAATTTCTTATAAGTGTGAAATTGAAGTGTCTATATTTATGGATTGCAAGAAGAGAGTACTTGAAACTTTTTTAATTATTAACGATTAATCTTCAGGTGTCATGTATGTTTTATCAAGAACCACTATTAGCTATCAGTTACTCCAAATGTTGTACCAAATAATCCGCCTAAATTACATTTCTTTTTTCTTGGAGCCTCTCGTCTAAGAACCATTGTAAGGATAAATATTTACAAAATCATGTAGAGAAACAGAAAACTGTGTAGGACATTAGTTCCCTGAGAATTAACTGCCTATTTAGCATCTACTAATCAAGAAAAAGGAACTGATACAAATTACTAATATTTTATTTATGAAATAGAAATGAGTACCTTAAAGTAATTAACATCCAGGGAATTTTAGTAATTATTAAGTAAATCTGGGCCATATTTATAAAGAAAAGAAAGCTGGGCCCAATTCTTCCAAACTTCAAAACAATAGCAAAGCCAACAAGAAAAAAATAGTTCAGTTGAATCCATAGAAATTACAAAGCCAGAGCAAGTCCTAGGTGTCTCGATTTTTTTTTTTTTCACACAAACTCTAATTTTGTGGAACGCTAGCAAATTTTGTGAAAATCTTTTAAAGTATGTTGGTAAATATTTTTCTACAAGTGTTTGACTTAAACTTGAAAAAGTTAAGCCAATAGAGATTAAAAAAGAGCACATAAAAGTTTGGGAGAATAAATTGTTCAACTTGAGTGTGTTACAAATGAGTTCCTCATATATTTATAGTGCTCCACCTCCTCAATGAATGGTAAGAATTGATTTTATCCTGCTGTCATTAATTATAATTTAAAATTCTCAATACAAATATCCAGATATTTACAAAAAAACAATTACGTAAAATATTTTAGAAAATATTCTAAAATTCTAAAAAATAATTCATACATATTTAGACCTACCAAACCTTCCATTAGCTAGGCTTGTAGCAAATTCGGCGACATCAGGGTGCTGGACGAATTTTTTTGAAACTTGGTCCATAACTTATTTTCAGTCATTTTATTCTTATTTATCTGTGAAATCTCAATTATCATAAAAATAATATATTAATTACCTACTAACTAGACTGCATTAGATAAAACATTTTATTTATTTTAAATCATACTAGAATTAAAATGTCTTGCCATATATTGCCACCAGGAAACATAATGAAAAATACTCAGAGAAATTGAAGAACTTATCTATCTTGTGTTCCTGATCATGTGGCAAAGGTGAGGGAATATCCTAAAAAGAACACAATCAACCTGTTTGTAATACCAAAATCTCCACCATTTCCATAACATCAGAAGCCCAAGACCTATTCCAAACCCAAAAATATATCTCAATTCAACACTCAAGTAGTACCAATTGATTCCCGAACCATTTCTTGGTGGAGTTGTGCCATTAGTGATATCAATTCCGCTTGAATTTGAGCATGATGTTGACAAAGGAAGGCCACATAAACCTTCATTGCCTAGGAATGAAGTGTTTTCAAATGTATGCAATTGATTACCTATTGGGATTCTTCCTACCAGTAGATTGGAGGATAGATTCAAGAATGAAAGGAACGTTAAGCCTACAACCTGCATAGCAAATGATTGACCGAGAGGTCTAAGGACTCTAGCCGTGACAAATTGCCTAAAAAAGGTGGGATTCCACCTGTGAGAGCATTATGCAACAAGTTAAGAATGTAGAGACCTTTGAATTCTCCCATCACATCTAGTATTGGACCTCCAAAATAGTTATTAATTGGAGAAGTCAATTGATGTGAAGACTATAAGGATCTTCACTAGCTCCATCTGGAGACTTTTGCTTGTAACTGTTATTGAATCTTGATAATGCAGTCCACTCATTTTCATAGCCTCGAAACCAAGGCCAACACCCATTTCATTTCCAGATGACCCTTTCATTGGCTCTGACAAAACTAAACATTTCATTAGCAGACTGCCATTAAAGTGATTGGATGCCACATCCAAAACCTGAACCATCGGCCAACTGCCATTCTTTTTTAAACACTCAATCTTGCCGAAAAGTTGGTTGTTTCACAGAATAAAGACTTTCAAACTAGTCATATTCTTCAGAAACCAAGGAAAGTTATCATTTATTCTATTGATCCCAAGGTTTAGAACCTCTAACATAATGCAATTAGTAAGAGATTGTGGAACCTTTCCCTCCAACTGATTTCCATTCAGAATTAGAGTCTTTAATTGACAGGTAGTTGGAAATTTATCAGGAATCGTGCCTGCAAATTTGTTCCTCTTCAAATTCAGAACACCAATAGTCTCACTTCTCTCAATTAAGCAGGATGGTATTATGCCATTCAAATTGTTGTCAGAGAGATCAAGAAATTGTAGATAACTAGCATTCCAAATGGATTCAACAATTATTCTAACAAGGTCATTGTTTGCAAGAGAAAAGAAAATTGTGGAGTAGAAGAGCAAATTATCAATGCCCAGTGGGATGGAAGAAGTGAAATTATTGTTGGAGTAATCCAGAATGATGGATAATGGCGGAGGAGTTGGAATGCTCCCTTGGAGTTGGTTGTGCTGGAAGTCTAATATAGAAAGATTGTTAGAATAGTGGCATTTTAGTTCCAGCTGTCAATTATTATAAGTTTACTGCTACATTTGTTTACTTTACTATTTTCCAAAAAAAAACAAATGACTTAGTCAAGTTTAGTTACTTGATTTTAGGAAGTTATTGCTGTTAGTGACGTATTATTTCTTTTCAATTTCTCCCACTTTGTAAGTGATAGCTATTTAGGAAGTTTGTTATTTCTTTTGTATAAATTCTGTAGTTTCTTTGATTAAATTATGAGAGCTGGAATTTTAACTCATTTTTATCTTCATTTCACTTTTTTGCCACTACTTGTTCTATCAGTGGTATTAGAGCTCTAATTGATCTTATAGGACCAAAAACAAATTTTTTTAAACCCACAAATGACATCTCTCAACCTACCCTTTAATCCACCTATTACCTTCACTGGTCAAAATTATCATATTTGGTCAGTGAAAATGCAAGCTTTTTTGGAAGCCTATGACCTTTGAAAAACCGTGACTGAAGACAAACCAGTACCTCCACTCTCAGTAAATCCTACCATGGCTCAAATCAAATCCAATAGTGAAGAAAAAGCTAAGAAATCCAAGGCCAAATCGTCGATTCAGAATTCTATTGCAGATTCTGTGTTCTATAGGATCGTAGCTTGTAATACACCAAAGGAGGCTTGGGACAAGTTGAAAGAAGAGTACCAAAATAGTGATAGAACACTCCAAATGCAAATGCTAAACCTAAAGAGAGAGTTCGAGTCTTTGAACATGCAGGAGGATGAAAAAATTGGTAATTACACTGATTGAATCTCTTTAATTGTTAACAATATTAGACTCATTGGTGAGGAATTTGCAGATAAAAGAATTATGGAGAAAGTTCTTGTAACTCTACTTGAGAGGTTTGAATATAAGATTTCCTCACTTGAAGAGTCCAATGACCTAAACTAAATCTCAGTAAGGGAGTTAATGAGTGCACTTCAAGCATAAGAGCAAAGATGGACCTTAGGAAAGGTTCACTGAAGGAGCTTTTTCTGTGCAAAAATAATTTTTTTGGTAAGGGACGCAGCAGCAAGGGAAAACATGATGGTAGTAAAGATTCAAAATAAAAACCATTTCCTCCTTGCAAACATTGCAAAATAAACAACACATTTGGAAAAATATTGTTGGTGGAGGGCTAATGCTGCATGTGGCAATTGTAAATAGATTGGGCACATATCCAAAGTGTGCAAATCTAAAAATAAAGCATCCAAACCTCAACAAGCACAAATGGCAGAAGCTACAGATGCACATGAGGAGCATTTCTTTGCTAAAGATGCACAGGAGGAGCATTTCTTTATAGCCTCTTATCTCTCAACAAATGACTCATCTGATTCTTGGCTTTTTGATAGTGGTTGTACACATCACCTATGCATTGACAATTAGCTTTTCACATACCTTGATGATACTTATAACTCTAGAGTAAAAATGGGAAATTGAGCTTTTTTAAAGGCCAAAGGCAGAGGTCCAGTAGCTATTTCAACAAGTTCAGGTATCAAAATTATTCCTGATGTTTTGTATATACCTGAAATCAACCAAAATTTGTTGAGTGTTGGACAAATGCTTGAAAAGAACTACTCACTATATTTTAAGGATTGCAAATGCATTATTTACGATCCCTCGAGAGTAGAATTATTTTGTGTCAAGATGAGCAAGAGAACTTTTACAGTAGATTGGGAGAAAGTAGCTCAACATGCCGATGTTCATCAGAGGTGTAGCTTGGTTATTGCTAAACCAATAAGCTATGTAATACCCCTAATGGTATCCTAAGAAAGATAGATAGTCATTTTGCTTGAGACAGAAGTTAATTATGTGACTAATTAAGGGAAATTAAAAATTAGGGACTTGATTGAAAAGACAAAGTAAAAGAATTGTGATAAAACTAGAAATAAAGAAAGATGAGAAATAAAATTAACAAACAAAAATACAAAGAGGGACCAAAATAAAGTTTGCCAAGATTTTTATTTATCAACCAATAGGAGTTAAACACTTGTAAGGCTAGGAAAGAAAGCAGGAAATTGGTCTTATCCCTCTTTTGATGGTCGGCCACTCTTGGCCTTGTATTCATTTCTTTTGTTTTCTTCTTCTTTCTTTTCTTTTCTCCTTTGTTTCTTCTCTTCCCTCAAGTCTATGATGATGATGCTGATTTAAGTGGGTAGGGCAGTAGATGGTAGAGAAATAGAGATGATTGTTACAGCAACCTAAAGCTAGAATCAAGAAAAGATGAAGGGAGAAGGTAGAGGAAGGAGAAGATAAGAAAAATTGATGGAGTCTTTAAAGAGGTATGGGAACTTAACTTTGCTTGTGTGTGTGTTTATTATGCATATGATGTGAGATTAGTAATATGTAATGTTATATTAAGTGAATATCATGAAAAATAGGGGTTAGACTTGAATGAAAACTGAAATAGGAAGTTCTGTTGAAAATAAGGGAAAAATCGTCTTAGAGTTCACATGACCAGTTTAGACAAAATTTCTGATATCTCGAGCTTTCGTGACTCAAATTAAGAAATTCCAGTTGGATATGAAACTAGACTTATTGGATATGAAATTTCAGTTGAATCAAATTTTAGGATAGAGAAAAAATTTTCTTGAATCCGGGTCTTGACTGCTGCCCTATCACTGGGAGCAGTCGGCGGTTTTTATGATTTATATTGAGCTTTATAGCTCTGATTGAGATAATTTTTGATGTTTTAGAAACTAGAAACATAGGGCTAAAACTTTGTAGAAGACAACTTTGTCAAAAAAAGTCGTTTGGTATGCCTAAATTGAGGTACAAATTGATGTTCTTAACCAATCTACAGGATTTTGTGAGCAGAAGAATTATCGTTTGGTGTCGCGAGCGCGACACTTGCCGCGAGCGAGACAACAAGCGCTTGTCCCCTATATTTGCCTATTTTTCTCCTTTCTCCCCTATAATAGGCTACTCCCCATGTGTTGTTACTATAAACGGACATAATAGACCTTAGAATACGAGTTTACATGAATAATAAACACGAGAATGTACAACATTTAATTTATATATACATAAATTATATATTGAAATGAAATGTAAAGGCAATGTTTTTGAAATAATAATATGTGATGCTTATATTTGGTTATTTGAATGTGAATTATAGATACAATACCATTATATGGTAATGATTGTTGTATAGTGTATTATATTATTTGGAATTATTCTACATTATAGAGAAATGCTATAATGTGAGCTAATGACATAAGAAATATGATTATTTGCCTGCACACAGAACTTGGTTGTGGATAAATAGGCATGCTTATAGGGTTACAGTCGCATCTACTACAGGTTTGACCCCGTTTGGGTCTTTATTTGTCCCTGATCGGGACCACAGGCTTGATCCAGTCGAATCTATATATATATTTGATACCTTCGGATATCCACAGGAATAATACCTTCGAATATTTAGATATTTGATACCTACGGGTATTCACAGCACCCGTTATCTACACCCATAGGATTTTAGCAGGCATTTTGCAGTATGAACTAAACAATATATGTAATATTGATGAACACTTGATTAGTGATTGATGATCCATCTTTATACAGTAATATTATGTGATTAATTATGCTATGTGAGTTATATTGTAACTCTTGCATGTTAATTATAATATCTTGATATTATTACTATTTATTATGTGCTTGAGAACAAGCACTATTAGTGGTTGTTCATATATGTATTGTTCCCCACTAAGCTTTATAACTTAGCACAAACATTTATCAGTATAGGTTCAAGATATGTTGTTGCTTTAGGGACAAAGCCAACACCAGCTAGGAAGAGAAGTTAGGATGTTTATGTAATGGCCTCAACACCGGGTCAGTCGTAAATAGTACTTTCTGACAGTAAATAGTATTTTTCGGGTCCAAAAGGACATCCGAAAGTCAAAAATATTTTATTTAACCATTGGAAAGTATTGGTCATGATGAGCCCAAGGTTGAAATTTGAAGTGAAATTGAGGTCAAATAGGCCTCCAAAAGTTAAAAATACGAAAAAGGTAGCGAGTCAATTTTTCTGGTAGAAAATGAGATTTGATTTTGCATAAATAATTAAAAATAGTAAATAAACTCCAAAAATTGTCAGATTTTGCATGCCTACATGAATTTTATATAGAATATTTTGGTAATAAGAATTGAATTTTTCGGTGATTTCGGCAGTTATTAAATCGGACCGATAAGTTTGAATCGGATCGATAACAGACTCTGATTGAGCTGAAATTTTTTATAAAACTTATTTTTGATGTTTTAAGAATGATGAGATCAAAATTGAAGTGATTTGGAGTGAGAAAGTGGGAGAATTTTTGTTGGGCCTTTGAAATTTGGTTATTGAGCCTTAAGTAATTAGGTTAGGCCCATTGAGTTTTGGCCCAATTGGAGGACTATATAAAGGGGTTGAGTCTGCAGAATTCTAGCAAGTTCCAGCTCTTTCTTCTCCTCCTTCTTTGGCCGAAATCCTCACCTTCTCCCTTCTCTCAAGATTTCTTCAAAATCTCATCAAATTTTCTTGGGATTCAAGCATCCTAACCCTAATTCTATCCCTCTAGATGATTAATCAAGCCTCAAGCCCTTGATTTGAAGGAAGGAAGCAAGAGAAATCAAAAGGAAAAGGCTTAGGGGTCAAAGTGAGGTAAGAAATTTTTAAGGTTTTAAATTTGTTTAAAGGTACCTATAAGTAGTTTTAGGTGCCTAGAATCCGTTTTTATGGATAATTTGAGCTAAAAAGTTTGAAATCATGGTGTTTCCTTTGATGAAGATTTTGGCCTCCATTGATCCTTCAAGGTAATGTATGGATTTCCTTGGTTTAAGGCATGAAAAAGGAAGCCTAAGGAAGCTAAAGCATGAGAAAAAGGTAAGTGACTACAAAATCCTTTGATTTTCCTTTTATTTTGAATTAATTTTATTTATGTAATTAGGTTAAAAATTGTTAAAGTTGTTAATTAATGAAATTGGTATAGGGTAAATGAAATTAGACATTAGAAAAGATGAAATGAAAGTTTAAATGGAAGAAAGAAATTTTTTTTGGAAGGAATACCATAGGTGGCCGAATTGTTCACTAAGGAAAAAATATGAAATTTTGCATGTAATTAATATATAATAGGCTAAATTAATTATGGAGACAATATTTAGTGCTTATGAATTTTTAAAGAATATTTGAAATTAATTTTAGAATTTTCAAGCTTAGTTAATGTGTATGTATATAGTAAAAATTGTGAAATATTATGAAATAATTGATTATTTTAGTAAAAAATGATAGTAAATAATAAATAATGATAAATAAATTTTATTAAAATTTATTGAAATTATTAGGATTTTATTAAAATTTTCATGTGAATATGTATAATGAAAATAATTGAAATATTAATGCATAATTGTATAAAAATGACTAAAATGATGAATTAATATGAAATTAAATTAAGTCAAAGAAAATGAAATAAAAAAAGTCAACCGATGAATTTTTCGAAATATTTACTAAGTCATGAAAATAATAAGAATAACGAATTATTGGTAAATAATTCATAAAATGAGTGAAAATGATGAAATTATAAAATAATATGTACACAAATTTTTATGGAATTTATATGCTTTGTTAGAATATTTTTGAAATAAATTATTGATTATGTTTAACTAAAATATTGAATTATTAAGAAATAATTCAATAAATAAGTACGTAATTATAGACGAATGCGAAGTAAATTACTTCAGTATAAAAAGAAATGAAAAAGTCAAATTATGCATTTTCGAAGCATAAAATAATGAATTATACTAATAGAATCCGTAATTACGTAAAAAGTAGTAAAATAAATGCGTGACTAATTTATCAAAATAAATTAGTCAATAAAAAGTATTAAAATAGTGAATTATTATAACATAATTCGCCGACGAAATTTAAGTTGGCATAGTGAATGATTGAAAAGTTTGGATAGAAAAAGAAAAGGAAAAAATCGTAAAAAAAGTCGATCATTGAATTATTAGAGAATAATTCGCAAAGAATTATACAAAAAGAATAAAAGAGAATTGTGAATTATAATGCCATAATTCATAATTTATAATTTGTATAAAAGACCGGAAAGTTTCAAGTACCTGTGTGAATTATCGAAGAATAATTCACAAAAGTGACTTGAAAAGATAAAGTGAAAGAAATGATAAAAAGTTATTGAATAGTTAAAAGCACTAAAAGAGTATGTTTGATCAGAAATATAGTGTATCAAGAAATAAAATAAAGAAATTAAAGATTTTTAAATATTAAAAATTATTACAAATATAATTGATTATTTTGCCCTTAGCGATAAGCAGGTGATGATATTCTTGTTTAAGATATAATTGGCTAGTCATAGGAACACCTCTGTACCGCAGTGCAAGTTATGGCGACTTGCTTTACTATGGGTAGGATCTTTGATCTTTATGGCTTCAGTGTTTTCAATGAAAGTGAAAGTGAAATATTTTTCAAGAAATGGTCATTTGGGGATCACTTCTCTCTCAGTGGGACCTTTGGGTCCAGTCCCGAATATCCTTTTTTAGAATCCTGTTATATTGCACTAAGGGCGCATTGTAATGAATAAATAAGTATTGTTTAAATGAATTGAATATAAAAAGTTATAAATAAAAAAATGTTTCATTTGGAAGAAAATGTAAAGTTGAAATAAATCTGTAAAGTTTCTCGAAAAATGTGATTAATAAGAAAAAGAAAAAGAAAGGTTTTATAAGAATAAAATAATAAATGAAGATTAAGTCAAGCTTTTATAATGAAAAGGGATTTAAAATGTATTTTATTTTACATGAAAAATATAAATTTAATTAGTTGGTATTTCATGTACCAATTATTATTGTGAAAAGTGACAAGTTGGAAATAATATTAATATCCTATTTTAAGTTAAAAAGTGATGGAAATGACAGTAAGTGAAATTTGATGCTTAAATAATGTATTTCTAAGAGAAAAGTCAAATGAAAAGTAAAATGATATAAAAAGCATAAATTTGTTCAATGAGGAAAAAGTAAAAGACATAAGTTCTAAACAAATATTTAAACATAGGTAAATGTATGAAGAAGAAAATAGAGATTTGGCTGCAAAGTGTCCCAAAATAGCGGTATCACTTTGCAATTAAAGCTTAAAAGCCTTTTAATAGTAATGTATTTATCAGTTAAAAGTTAAAGAAAAATAAAAGAATATATATATATTAAGAAGTGTAATTAGAATACATATTGGATAATTGAACAATAAATTGAGAAATAAAATATTCTAGATTGATACCATTAAGACATGAGTACCAATATACATTGCTAAATGAAATGATAATTATACCGCTGTGGCTAAAAAGATAAGACGAAAGTAAAGGTAAAAGTGAAAATTATAGTAAAGAATAACGTAAAAGTAAAAGTAAATCTGATATCGATTTGTCTAAGAGGTTAGCGTAAAGTAATGTTGAAAGATTGAAAAACCAAAGAACAATAATTACCAAAGTATGAATTAATAATAAAACTAATGTTGACTGAAGTAAAAGAAAATGTTTAATGAAATAAGTATAAGAGTAGCATAATCTATGTAATTATGCTTTACTTTGGAAAATTCTTGGATTAGTAGTCAACACTGGGCATATCTAGTGCTCAGCACGTAGTATTTACTGTGTGTAGGTTATGAAGTGTTGCGGGAGCATAGTACACGGTGGAACCAGTTCGAAAGAGAAGAATTAGTACTAGACCAAGTTGTATTTTGGCATGTATATACTTAGACCATTAAGGTAAAAGATTGAACTGTGGTTTGATTTCATTTATGATTATTGATGGATGAGTGTTTAGTATAAGTTTTTGGCATGATGTTATTTTTTATATGTTTTAATTGTTTACAAGATTATCAATTGATTCGGAAACTTATGTAAAGGTATTTAAAGTGTATCGAACTGTTTGGTGAAAAAAAACTTACCGTTTTCGACTAAGTTTCGCATCGGAAAGGACTGTTCTGTGAAGGGTGTGACAATCTAAATTGTATTGTTTTTCTCTTTTGATTTATGTAAATCTTATAAAATATTATTATGATGTAACAAAGTATATGTAACTTGTTCTAATGTATGAATTATATAGTTAAAGAATAACTAATTATGTGACAGAAAAACATATCATGTTTATTATATGTATTGTTTATCAAAATATTGAGATAAGTAACAGTAATCCGGATAGACTAGTATGGTCCTTCCATTTTTGGTATCAGAGTGCCTTGATTTAGGTGGTTCTGGCCAATAAGAGTATAAAAATAAGCAATTATAGAAGATTATTGTCTGGTGTTGGCTTATTGTATCTTATCCCTCTCTTGTTTCAGTATAGTTTAGAGATGTATTAAGGTATATAGGTACCTTATTGTAAAATTTAATATAAGTTAAAAGAACATGTTTAAATAGTAAGTACGTGAACAAGCAACGTGAGCATTGATTGATAGTAGTGGTTCAGAACATATGATGTAAGCAGGGGTAAGTTTAACCTTGGATACTTACTTGCAATATTGTATTTACATAGGTATGTTTATATTATTTGGTCATGATATATTGGTAGAGAAGTATAGGGCTAGGGTATGAAAATATTAAAATGGGAGTTAATCTCACAATAAGATTAGCTTGTGTGTTGGAATAAGCTTATGTAATTATATGAATTTGATCTTATGTAGTTAACATGCTAATTTTAAATGGGAACATGTGATGATAGGTTTCAGTCACAATAATTTAGCAAATAAACTATTCTTTAATTAGTTAAGAACTAAATGTTTAGCATATGATTATTTAAGTTAAAATTAGTTAATGGTAAGAGATAATTGTGTAGTCGAAGTAAGCTGTTAGATTATGAAAGAGCCTTTAAACAGTGTTTAAGCTTGGTTAATATGATCTAATAGACTATAAATAAAATAACTACAAGGTTAATATTACAGCAAACATCAAACCATTTATTAGTGTAATGACAAGCTATTAATAGTAAATACCTTATCGTGTAGTTATTTCACATAAAGGAAAAAGTGATGGAGTTTTATAAGGTGTATAACTGATTTAAATGTACATGATAATTATAATAATATTAATGCAATGAATATTGGTATTATCAGGTCACTATATTTAAATAAACAACTATAGTATGGATGCAAATAATAAAACTTAAACCTACAATTTGAACAATATAATGTAATGTGCTTAGTTAGTTAAACTCAAAGTGTTTTGGTTTTGAATGATCCTTGAAACCGCTAAAATATAATACATTTAATCAATTTTAAAGCTTTACCTTATCAGATATAAATATTCTAAGGTAGAGAATTTTACCTTAATAAATATAGCTTATGTATAACCTTTAAATAATTATAGTATGAACGTTATGTGATAACCCCAATGAGTGATTATTTGAGAGTCTAAATAATCTTGTTGGTTATAATATATTGATCATATAAGTCTAGGTATTATTTTTATATGATTATGTATTGATATGCCTAACTATTAATGGATATGAAGGTAAGTCAAGGAAGAATTCCAAAGGTACGTTTTCGTGTGAACTAATTAAGAATTTAAGTGAAGCTTAATACAATTGAATGACTTGTTCACAATTCGATGAGTAATATATTGCAGTGTTTAAGTAAGTAAGAGCAGTATATGTACGTTTTTATAAGTATATGATAATATGTATTTATGAAAGTTTCCAATTGCAGCTTCCCCGTTTATGAGTACAGACATGACTATATGAAGATGTTATCGTGTTTATAAATGGTGTATACTTGAGTGAATATGTGATGTTGTGCTCAAGTCACATGTATATATCTATGTGCATATACGTTCGTGAAAAATGGATATTATTATTATTATATGGTAAGTATTTAGTCATATACTGATGATAAATAAGAATGCTCTTGGTTAAACATGTTGATAAATTGGGAAAAGGTACGCTTTCATAAAATGATAAAGAATTGTTCAAGCAAGATAGTGAGAGTAGTAAGCATGATGATGAGTGTTATGTTATGATTATGATCACATATTAAGCTATCTTTTCTTGAAATGTTAATTGGTGACAAACTAGTATGTATATATATATCATAATGTTTATGGTTATTCATAAGTATAATTGTGCTTATGCCTTTATAAGGCCATCGAATATTGATTATTTATACTTGATAAGTATAAACTATCTGAATGGTGCGACCTTGATATATGAATAAGTAATACATGATACTCTACTCATTATTATATAGTAACATAGATATGATTATGATTACTCGGTACATGGCTATACATATACATATATGTATTCGATTAAATAGAGTAAAGCAAAGTATTGTTAAATAAAGTAAAGGAATTTAACTGCCTGTGTAGGGTCCATAGTTTTGATATCTTCGGATATCCACCGTTTTGATACTCTCAAGTATCCATCGATCCCGTTATTCACCTTTAGAACTTAAGTAGGCTAAGTTACAATATAATTGCATCATAGTCTATTTCAATATAGTAAGACATATGTTTATGGAATATCATGTCTAACTGGGTTTTTACTAATACATGTATTATATTTATGCATATACTTATATAAATGTATGTAGATCACTATATGAAAAATAGAAATTTGTGGATGCTAAATTGAATGTAGGATTACATTACTGATTGAAAACGTTATATTTTTAAAGTATAGGTACAATGTAAGCATTAAAGTATAATTAACCTGTATCATTAACAGTGGTCATGATTGGTTCTAATCATAGAAATTGTTACACAAATTTACATGTATAGAACATACAGAGAAATTACATAATATATGTATGTTAAATGAATTGTTGAGCTAGGATAATTCATTGTTTTTATATATATAATGTGTTGTGACTAAAAGTATTATCATGGTATTCTCATGATAACTCTATATTTCATTTGCTGCATTTTGAGTGTATGTATCGATGACTACTGTGAGCAGTCGAATTAGGAATGGAAACTAAAGGAAGCAGTGACTCCAGGAATTCGAGTCTAAGTAACTCCAATCCTTTTATAATATCTCAAGATAAAATGTTAGCAGTAATGGTAGCGAGGCTTAATAGAGATATCTGAATTTATTAGTTAAGTGAGTACCGAGTCTTAAGGATGGCCACTTATAGCCTTCTTCTTTCCCTTGTGCGACCGTTCATGGTATATTTGTTCTTCCTTTTTCTTTACCCGACCGTGCATGGCCTTTGTTTTTCTTTGCACGATCGTTTATGTTTTATCTAGCCTTTCTTGTTTTCCTGATCGGGTATGATTTTCAGCATTGCTTTACCGATCGGTTTTGAATTTCAGCATTGTTTTCTTGATCCGACCGGGTATATGGCATTCAGTTTCTTTTACCAATCAGGTATATGGTTTTTTTTTTGGTTTTTCCTTAATCGATTAAATATATGATTTCCAGTTTTTTGTCCTTGCCCGATTAGACATATGACTCTCAATCCCTCATGATCGATCAGATAGATATGTATAGCTTTTAGTTTCTTATTTTACCCGACCGTATATGATTTATAGCTTTTTTTTGTTTGGCCATTCATGACCTTATTCCTCTTATAGTGTACAGTTATATTTTCCTTTTCTCTTTATGTGCACCTATCCACTTAAATACTAGAATACTGTTAAATCATGAACAAAATATTATGAGTTTACAAGTTTATTAAGAAAGTTCTAGGATAATGATGAACTAAATTAGCAGTGAATATGATGATGATAATTATATCTTGAGTGATAGTAAAGTAATGATGATGATGACGGTATAGTAATGAGATGCTAGATTCGGATTGAAAAGTAAATGATAGGTATAGAGACTATTTTTCTATAGTATATGAGAAAAGGTATAAAGTTTAAGTACATGTATATCAAAAGTTATAGATGTAGAACATATTATTAAGCTAAGATATGACAGTTTATATATATATATGTACATCTACATGTGGAGTTGCTGTGGAAAAAGAAATTGAGGTTAATTGCTACACTCTGTAAACCTGACAATGTTTCCTTAATAGTCATGGGCAGTTGATGAAATATGTTATAGTGGGAATGGGGAAAAATATGTGCATTACATATTTGCACTCCATTGCATACATGAAGCATCATTCACTCATAGCACAGCATCATATGACAAGCACTTGGCCCTGACTGCAAAAGGAACTTGACAAGATATACCTTGAGCTTAGTAATGATATGATTATCTGATTAGGCCATCTTTGTTTAAAGATATAGTTATAAGAAAAGCGAATTAAGTTAAAGACAAAATCAAGAGAGTGTTATAGTTATAAAGAGATAGAGATAGATTGAATTTAAGTATGATACAGTGCAGAAATATATATGGAGTAAACAAAGAACCAGTAAAGCTAGTAGAAACAGTATAGAATTACAAGATAAGTGAGATAGATATATGAGTACAGACAGAAGTATAGAAATGGTAGTGTTATATAAGTATAGGATACCATCTCTAATGTACAGGTATGAATTTCGAGGACAAAATTCTTTAAGGGGAAAAGAATTGTAATACCCCTAATGGTACCCTAGGAGAGATAGATGGTCATTTTGCTTGAGACAGAAGTTAATTATGTGACTAATTAAGGGAAATTGAAAATTAGGGACTTGATTGCAAAGGCAAAGTAAAAGAATTGTGGTAAAACTAGAAATAAAGGAAGATGAGAGACAAAATTAAGAAACAAAAATACAAAGAGGGACCAAAATAAACAAAAACACTTGTGAGGCTAGGAAAGAAAGCAAAAAATTGGTCTTCTCCCTCTTTTGATGGCCGACCACTCTTGGCCTTGTATTCATTTCTTTTGTTTTCTTCTTCTTTCTTTTCTTTTCTCCTTTGTTTCTTCTCTTCCCTCAAGTTTATGATGATGATGTTGATTCAAGTGGGTAGAGCAGTAGATGGTAGAGAACTAGAGATGATTGTTATAGCAACCTAAAGCTAGGATCAAAAAAAGATGAAGGGAGAAGGTAAAGGAAGGAGAAGATAAGAAAGCTTGATGGAGTCTTTAAAGAGGTATAAGAACTTAACTTTGCTTGTGTGTGTGTTTATTATGCATATGATGTGAGATTAGTAATATGTAATGTTATATTAAGTGAATATCATGAAAATTAGCGGTTATACTTGAATGAAAACTGAAATAGGAAGTTCTATTGAAAATAAGGGGAAAATTGTCTTAGAGTTCACATGACTAGTCTAGACAAAATTTCTGATATCTTGAGTTTCTGTGACTCAAATTGATAAATTCTAGTTGGATATGAAACTATACTTACATATATTCATTTCATACGAAGAACACAAAATCTGAATCAAATTTTAAGATAGAGAAAAATTTGCTTGAATCCAGATCTTGATCGCTGCCCTGTCACTGGGAGCATTCAGCGGTTTTTATGAGATTTCTTGAGATTTATAGCTCTGATTGAGATGATTTTTGATGTTTTAGAAACTAGAAACATAGGGATAAAACTTTGTAGAAGATAACTTTGTCAGAAAAAGTCGTTTGATATGCCTAAATTGAGGTATAAGTTGATGTTCTTAACCAGTCTACAGGATTTTGTGAGCAGAGGAATTATCGTTTGGGCCATCGCCCTCTGCCTCAAGCACGACACCTGTCGTGAGTGCGACAACAAACGCTTGTCCCCTATATTTGCCTATTTTTCTCCTTTTTCCCCTATAGTAGGCTAGCCCCCATGTGTTGTTACTATAACCGGACATAATAGACCTTAGAATACGAGTTTACATGAATAATAAACACGAGAATAGACAACATTTAATTTATATATACATAAATTATATATTGAAATGAAATGTAAAGGCAATGTTTTTGAAATAATAATATGTGATGCTTATATTTGGTTATTCGAATGTGAATTATAGATACAATACCATTATACGGTAATGATTGTTGTATAGTGTATCATATTATTTGGAATTATTCTACTTTATAGAGAAATGCTATAATGTGAGCTAATGACATAAGAAATATGATTATTTGCCTGCACACAGAACTTGATTGTGGATAGATAGGTATGTCTATAGGGTTACAGTCGCATCTGCTACAGATTTGACCCCATTTGGGTCTTTATTTGTCCCTGATCGGGACCACAGGCTTGATCCAGTCGGACCTATATATATATTTGATACCTTTGGGTATCCATAGGAATGATACCTTCAGGTATTTATATATTTAATACCTACATGTATCCACAGCACCCATTATCTACACCCATGGAGCTTTAGCAGGCATTTTGCAGTATGAACTAAACAATATATGTAATATTGATGAACACTTGATTAGTGATTGATGATCCATCTTTATATAGTAATATTATATGATTAATTATGCTATGTCAGTTATATTATAACTCTTGCATGTTGATTATAATATCTTGATATTATTACTGTTTATTGTGTGCTTGAGAATAAGCACAGTGAGTGGTTGTTCATATATGTATTATTCCCCACTAAGCTTTATAGTTTAGCATAGGTGTTTATCCGTGTAGGTTCAAGTTATGTCGTTGGTTCAGGGGCAAGGCCAACACCAGCTAGAAAGAAAAGTTAGGATGTCTAAATTGTATTGTTTTTCTCTTTTGATTTATGTGAATCTTATAAAATATTATTATGATGTAACAAAGTATATATAACTTGTTCTAATGTATGAATTATATAGTTAAAGAATAACTAATTATGTGGCAGAAAAATATATCATGTTTATTATATGTATTGTTTATCAAAATATTAAGATAAGTAACAGTAATTCGGATAAACTAGTATGGTTCTTACAAGCTATGTTGAAGAATAAGACTCTCAACCATGGAGGAAAGCTATGCAAGCTGAAATGGACATGATCAACAAGAATGGAACCTGGAAACTTGTTGATAGGCCTACGGATTGTAAAGTGATTGGTGTAAAATGGGTCTTCAAGACAAAACTCAATCCAGACAGCTCAGTTTGCAAACACAAAGTCAGACTGGTGGTGAAGGGCTATGCACAACAATATGGTGTGGACTATCAGGAAACCTTTGCTCCAGTAGCAAGGTATGACACAATAAAGCTTCTTCTTGCTTTTACAGCTCATAATTCATGGGAGATTCATCAGCTTGATATCAAATCAGCATTTTTGAATGGTTTGCTTACTGAAGAGATCTATGTAGAGCAGCCTGATGGTTTCTCAATTTTCGGTTAAGAAGATCAAGTCTATCTCCTAAAGAAGGCTTTGTATGGCCTAAAACAAACCCCAAGGGCTTGGTATGAAAGGATGGGTAATCACCTCATCCAACTTGGTTTCAACAGAAGTCAAAGTAAAGCTACTTTGTATGTAAGAATCATAGGTGGTGAATTTTTAGTTGTTTCAATTTATGTTGATGACATTCTTGTGACAGGAAGCAAAAGTGAACTAATCCAAAAGTTCAAGGATGAAATGGAGAAAGTCTTTGAAATGACTAATCTTGGAGTCATGAAGTACTTTCTTGGCATGAAAATGATGCAATCCAGTGATGGCATTTTCATATACCAGCAAAAATATATTTTTGACATACTAAACAGGTTTAAAATGCAAGACTGTAAACCTTTGAGCACCCCAATGTCTACCGGTTTGAAGCTTGGTAAAGATGAGGATTCCAAAAAAGTGGATGACAACATGTATAGGAGCTTAATTGGCAACCTTTTATATCTTACTGCGAGCAGACCTGAAATTTTATTTGCTGTAAGTTTGCTTTCGAGATTTATACATTCACCGAGAGAGACACACCTCACAACTGCAAAAAGAGTGTTAAGGTATATTAAAGGCACAAGCACACTTGGCATTTTTTTTTCAAAATCAGCCACAAAGACTATGAAGTTAGTTGGTTATTCTGACAGTTATTAGGGTGGTTGCATTGATGATTCTAGAAGTACTTCAGGATATATTTTTTCTTTAGAGATAAGTTTTTTCAGCTGGAGCTCAAAGAAACAGGAAACTACAGCTCAATCAACAGCAAAAGTAGAGTATATTGCTGCTGCCTCTGCTGTAAATCAGGCTCTTTGGTTGAGGAAGATGTTGAAAGATTTAGGGTGCGAACAAAATAAAGCTACCAGGATTATGTGTGACAACATTTCAGCAATTTCAATCTTAAAAAATCCAGTTTTCCATGGTTGAACTAAGCACATCAAGATCAAGTTTCATTTTATTAGAGAAGTTCAACAGTCTAATGAGGTATTGCTTGTTCATTGCTCATCTGAGGACCAGTTTGCTGATATTTTTACAAAATCACTGCCAAAGGAAAAGTTTGAAGATCTGAAACAAATAATTGGTGTTTGTCACCAAAATGCCAAGGAGGAGTGTTAGAATAGTGGAATTTTAGTTCCAACTATCAATTATTTTCAGTTTACTACTACATTTGTTTACTTTACTATTTTCCAAAAAAGTAAATGACTTTGTCAAATTTAGTTGCTTGATTTTAGGAAGTTATTGCTATTAGTGGTGCATTATTTCTTTTCAGTTTCTCCCACTTTATAAGTGGTAGCTATTTAAGAAGTTTGTTATTTCTTTTGTATAAATTCTGTAGTTCCTTTGATTAAATTATGAGAGCTGGAATTTTAACTCATTTTTATGTTCATTTCACTTTTTTGCCACTACTTGTTCTATCAAAGATTAGGAAGAGTAAGAGATTTGTGTACACTAACCAACAAGTTCCATGAAAGATTAAGATAGGAGAGAGATGCGAGTCCTCCAATCCATTGAGGGATTGTCCCATTGATTTGGTTCCTCGAAAGGTCTAAGTAAAACAATTGTGATTGGTTTTTCAGATTGGGAAACCCCCTTAGACTGCAGAAAGCCAGTTTTAATGTGTTTATCTATGAAAAAGAAGGTGATGCAGTGTTGCTATTGCTTGTATCCACTGTCAAGATGTTGAATGAAAGGTCAAGTGTGGTGAGATTACTAAGCTCCCGTATCCATTCTAGCTTTACGATGCCATTGAACTTGTTAGATAAAAGTGAGAAGACGTGAAGTCTTATGAGATTAAAGACTGATGTGGGAATAGGCCCTTCCAATTTATTGCTACTCAGATCTAGAGTGTTCAAAGCAAAGGAAGATGCTTCTGAAAATCCAGGAAGTAGACTTGAAAAACTATTAAAGGAAAGCAGAATCTTCTGCAGCAATGGGATCGTAAACAGAGATTGGGGGATGCTTCTATTGAGCATATTATACCTCAAATCAACGTGCACAAGATTTACAAAACTTTCCCAGTGAGAGGATATAATTTCACCAGATAGCTTATTGTGAGAGAAGTCTATATACATAAGTTTCCTAGGTTGAACAAATGATGGGATTTGACCGATGAAGTCGTTGAATGAGAAATCCAAATAAACAAGTTCAGTGAGGTATTCCATTAAACTCAAAATTGATCCGATGAATGTGCAATATGCAATATCTATTCTTGACAAATTTTCAAGTGCATGTATAGATTCTGGTATTTTGCTAGAAAAACTTGTATTACGGAGCACTAATGTCCTAAGGGAGGCATTCTGAAATCTATTAGGCAAGTATCCTTGAAGTTGTTTGTTCAATGATAAATCAAGAATCTCACGAGATGATACCTGAGATACTTCTTTTGGAAATATTCCTTTCAAGCCATAAGAGCTGATATCCAAGACAGTCAAATTAGTAAAATTCCCCAAAAACTTCGAAACACTATCAGAAAAATTGTTATTTTCCAAATGAAGTACTGAGAGAGACTGAAGATTTCCAAGAGAAGGATGAAAAGGTCCATAAAGGAAATAGTTGCGCATGCTTAATTCTTGTAGATTTGGCAGTGAAGACGATAGGGCTTGGCACCACTCATTCTCTGAAGTAGATATATTTACACCATCAAGATAGAGTTGTGTTAGGCTGCTGAGATTCTTGACCAGTGTATCAAAATTTGGGTTCTCAAGTTTCAAAGAAGGAGAACCAAGGAAGAAAAGACCAGACGTGGACAAGTTAAAATTGACCAAGTTTTTCAAGTATGAGATCTCACGGGAATTACCATTGCCTCGGGTGTCATTGTTCATGGCCCGAAAAATACTATTCATAGGAATTACGATTTTGGGCCATTACAATGCCTTTTTAATGTAGATACCAATGATATCTTCTGTTTTGTCACGTTACTCGTGTCTTGAGATAATAGCAGACAATTCTGAAATAATATGTTTTTGTTATTTATTTTCTATTATGATTTATAATGAGATTGAATTTATCCTAATTCTATGATTATGTATTCAAAAATGGCTATAAGTTAAATTACTTGCATTACTACTTACATAATTTACTTGTGTTTATTTAGTTAGTATGTTTCATTGTGTGTGTAATTGTTGGGTGACCACTATGAGTAGTCACTATTTAACATTTTTATTGTTTCCCACTAAGCTTTATGCTTAGCATTGTGGTTTTTTTCGTCCTTGTAAGTCTTGAAGAACAATTTTAGGAGTTGAGACAACCGCAAAGGCCAAAAAGGGTTTTGGTATTATCAAGATTTTGTAATGAAAATCTTGTTGTAATTATTTAAGAAATGAACCAATGTTTGTATTAAATATGTTCATATATTAATGATGTTACATAATATAATTTTGAGTTATGCAAAGACTCTGGATACTTGTATTTGACATTGGAATGTATATATATAAAATTCTAAGGAATGTATGAGTTATTCTTATATATATGTTAATTTGTTTAGTGTGTGCGTGTGTACACTCGCTTACCCTCTAGGGGGGGGTATGAGGGTGTCACAACTAGTGCCTATACGGGCGTGTAACTAATCAATTTATTACCTAATTACTTTAGTAATTTTATTTTATTTATTTTTCATATCAATCAACTATTACTTTTCTTTTTTTTGACATCAATGTTATATGGGTAGGTAATTAATCAATTTGTTATCTAATTACGTTAACAATATCTCATTAGATGTTGTGTTGACATCATTAATCTAATTTTAGAAGATAACCTTAAATGTATTGAAGAGTATGTTAAAAAGATTAGAGTTGCTATCATTTTCTTTTTTTTTTAGATATTACACAAAATTTATAAACTAACATAAATATAATATAGAGAAAACCTATAATGTGAAGATGGACAAAAAAATCAATTTTTTAATTGAAAAATCGGTTCAAAATTGGATTGATTTTAAGTTAATCAAATTGAAAATTTAAGGTTACGATTTTTATTTTTAGAAATCGAAAGTTAACTCTTAGTCAATGGTTAGCCAATTTATATACATTTTATATGTTATGTGTTAATTTTTACATTTAAAGATTTAATATTTTTATAATTTTTAAGTATTATGATATATGACTTTTTAAAATATTATTTTAATACAAAATTTTAGTAAATAAATATTGAAATTATCTTCTTATTACAATCATTTATTTATTAAGTGTAACGCCCCAAGAATCATTGATCATGTGAATAGTACTTTTCGAGATGAATAGTATCAAGCCCATAAAATGTTTTCTTCACCATTGGAAAGTATTATTCATAACGAATCTGGTGGTATAATTTGGGCTGAAATTGAGGTCAAATAGGTCTCCAAAAGGGGAAAATAAAATAAATAGCGGGACCGATATAGTTGACTGGGAGCTTTGATTGGCTTAAAAATATTTCATGAATTTCATAAAATTATTTTGATTACACCAATTGATTAGAAATTATGTATATGAATTTTTGAAATAATAAAATGAATTTTTTGAAAACTTTGAAAATTCAGCTTTCGGATTGGTTAAAATTTATATTAAGGGTTGTTTGATATCGAAACGACCTCGGATTGATCCAAAATTTTAAGCAAAGCCTAATTAATATTTTTAGAAATTTTTGAAATAATTTTTATTAAAAATTGATAACTAAAAGTGTATTTACCAATTAAATTATGATATATAGCATTGGATCTACTTAGGACTTAATTGATTTTGTCCTAAAGTAGGTAAACATTTATGTGGGTATAAGAGATCTTTATCTCTTGGTTGGCCTGCCATTCTTGGCCATTCTTTTCCCATTTTCTACCGTGGCCTTCCTTTGTTTCTTCTTCCTTCATTTTCTTGGTTTTTAAGGGTTAATTCCTAAGATTTTTCAATCCTAATCTCAATTAAATTATTTCATCTTGCTTTCCTTCATGTTTGGTTGCTATGGGTGGTGAAAGAACTGAAAATAGTCCAATTCTTCAAGTGAATAATTTGGTGAGTTGGAAAAAATTTAGTTTTATTTGATAATTAGAGTAATTAAGTGCTGGTTATAGTATTGTATGAATTATTTGAGCAAAAATTTGACTTAATCTATGGTGAATTTGGATATAAATTTGCTGCCAATAGAAGAGCAAAGAGAAGGAAGCAAAACAATCAAAAACAAGGGAAAAGGCAAAATTGTCGAGTGATTTGATAAGTGAATAATTTTAAACCCTTTAATTTCACAATATATATGTTGTATATATAATTAGGAAAAATTTAGGTTAATTATTAATTATTAATTAATTGTGAAATTGAACTTAGAATTGTGAAATTAGATGATAAATTAGTGAAATTATGGTATTTAATTAAAATTTAGACAAGTTTAAATTTTAGGAAAAAATTCAGCCACATAAAAAAAAGGAAATAAATGTAATTTTATGGATTAAAATGAAATAATTGAAAAATATGTGGTTTTCTGTTTATTGTGATTAAATTGAGTAGAAAATGCAATTTAAGAAAAAATTGGCATAAGGTAACCGAATAGGGATCTTAAAGAAATTTGTGTATTTTTGAAATATAAATTGGAATAAGTGCATAATAGAGAATAATTAATCCATATGATGTGCAAGGAGCACCGTATGATTTTAATTGAAAAATTGGTATTTTTAAAATACCGAGACTATTTTTAATAATGTATATTAATTATTATCATGAATCGGTAATGATGTATTATTGTAAACTGTGTTAAATTATAATTGTGTTTTTGCCTTAGTATTATGTGTAGAATCAGAAATTAGAATGTACATGGCTAGCCATAGGAACATTATTGTAACTGTGGTAGTATGTCATGATGACTTGCATAGTGGTAATCTTGATATGGTTTCACGACTGTATTTGAGTGTTTGGGGGAAAAAGAAAAAGAAAAGAAAAAGAATATGTGTGTAATTGATACTACTGGAGTACTGGGATCCATGTGGTCCATAGTTTCGCTCATCTTAATTAGTGATACATTTTCATGGCATACTAGGGCATGAATATATAAAAAAACTGTATGAGTAAAAGCGAAAAAGATACTGCATGAGTAAAAAGTGTAAAACTTGAAAAAAGAATAAAAATATTGAAGTATAAGGGTAAAACATATAGAAAAAAATACTGAAATACAAGAGAAATGTATAAAAGAATTGAAAAATAAGTAAATTAGGATAAAAGTACATATTTGAAACTTTAGGGACTAAAGTAAAAATTTATCCCTATAGTATGAAATTCGAATTTAAAGTGATAAAATTCGAGAATAAAACTTAAAAGTTATAATTGAGAATGAATTTCTCGAGCAAGGGCAAAATAATAATTTTATTAATAAAAGTGGAATTTAGAATTTAATCGAAAAATTTGTATAATAATGAAATTGATCGATGAAAAAGAGATAATGAAGTACAATTATAATTAACATGTGAATTAACTGTAGTGAAATTCTGGGGTTTTAAGTTTATGTTCACCACTAAGTACTTTTGTACTTAACGTGTGGTTTTGTACTGTACGCAGGAGACAGAGACTGAGTTTATGCTGAAAATGAATCAATGTAAGAAGAATCCAACAATTTGTATTTTCTTGTTGGCATGTACATATGAATGTTGCCTGGTAGGACAGCGTGGCTAGTTTTGGGGACTGTATATAGTTTTGGACTTGTATATATGTCATGTACTGTAAATAAGTTTGATAAGATGAGTAAAAGAATTGCACTGTATATATGTATGGTTATATGTATAATTTTGAAAAATGACTGTTGTTTTGTATTTGACTGATCTTGTGAAGTATATATATAGATTGTGGAGGTTGGGTTGGATGCTTGTGAATATTTTGGGAGTGTTTGGTAGCTTTTGTAAGAAGACAGAATTTGAGTTTCAACCGTTAGCCCAAATTTCTGTAGATTAATTAATAAGATATTTTAGAATGTGGGACCTATGACTTAATGGTTAAAAATATAAATATTACAGATGGACAATGTTATAATAATTTATGGACCACTATAGTATAGTGTGGTACCGATATTCAGACCAATATTCAGCTATTGGGTGTTACATTAAGTGTGCATAATTAGCATTTTATTGTTTATTTTATATTAAATATGTTAATTTTATAATTTATTGTAAAAATTTTATTTTTTAATTGATATTATATTTTCTTAGTATTTTTAATGTTTAAAACATTTTTAACTATTAAAAAATATTAAGAATTGTATGATTTATTAAATTTATATATATGTTAACAAAATTTTAATGGTTAATAAATAAATCGATCTAAAATTGATTAAATTGAAATCGATATAATAATTAAATAAAATTAATGGATTTATAGATAAAATTATTAATAGATCGGTTAACCAAATCATACTCACTCCTACTATAATGTTAAAAATTTGTATTTATTGAAATATTTTAATTGTATTTGTTTGTTTTACAAATTTCTAAAAAGATGTTTTATTATATATGGTGTATTTTATTATTTTAGGTTGAATTTAGAATATTTTTATAGAATGACAAAATATTTTTTTTAATTAAGTTGAGGTTTTATTGTTATAGGTTGATTAATATATATTTAGTCAAATTGAATTGTATATTTTTTTAGATGTTAGTTATATTCGTTGATAATTTTATATATTTTATTGGAATTTTTTGAAAAAAAATTGAATTATTTAAAATAGGAAAAATATATAAATTTTTTCCTAAACTATCATCATTTATCAAAATTTTCCTTTAAACTAATTGTATATTGGATTATCCTCTTGAATTTGTTAAAAATACCATATTAGCCACTTAAATTTGTTTAAAAAGTAAAAAAATACATCATATACTATTGAAAATGTTAAATTATCCTCCTAAAACTTATTAAAAATATCAAATTGTCCTCCTATTACTGTTTAGTGCATATGTTAATTGTAAACTAACAAGTGTTCTTACAAAAGATAATTTAATAAGCAATTAGTTCAGTGAAAAATTATGATAAATTGTGATAATTTAGAGAAGAATTTATATATTAACCCTTTAAAATATTAAATTATTTTGTACTGCATTATTAGTATAAAAAAACCAAAAAATTGAACTAAATTGTATTAAATTTTTAAAAAATATATCCAATTCTTTTAAAATTTTAATATAATTATAAAACTTCATTTTAAAAGTATCTAGATTTTTTAAAAAAAATAATAAAAATTTTGAAATATTCAAATTGTATGGAACCATGTACACGCTAGTCTTAACCATGCATAACCAGTGCTATCACGGTCCTTTGATGTTAAAAAGGCTGTGACCTGTTACAAAAAGAAAATGTCAAAAAGGCAGAATTATAAATCATAGAGGAAATTACATGAAATGTCACTTTTTTTTTTATTTTGTTTTCATAAATACCCCACCCTATTTTATAAGATATCATTCTTACCTTTTTATATTTTATAAATACATTTATACTTATATTTATTTCAAATATGCCTCTTTTTCATTCTATACAGCAAATCTAGAAACTCTAGCTATAACCAGCAGCAAAACCTCACTTCCACCCTCTCAAAAACTGAAAATGGTGAAATTTTTTGATATTAGCCTTGATAAATAAATATCTTGCGAATAATGATAGATTTTATTTAGTCAATTAATTCTAATATTCACATAAAAGAATTTCAAAATTCCAGTAATTATGGATGATAAACGCAACATTAAACTAAAAAAAAAATCATATAATGATGATGATGACGACGACGACGGCGATGACCACAATGACAACAAAAACAACAAATTCCAGAATCCCGAAGATTATATTCTTATATTTTTATAAATTTTTTAATACAACCTCATGAATTTCTATATACGATAGTGAAGTAGCGATGTAGGCTTTAAGTTTTTGGCAACCGATGTTTTCTGTTTTACAGACAGATTGTTCCCCTTTCAGCAACAGCTCTGTTGACAGAATGCAATTAATTAATTTCAGTAAATTTCTTACTTTAATTTTAAATTTCACATATTAGTAAGGGTAGAATGTTAATTAATTATTCCAACCACAAAAAAAAGGGAGAATCTTATTTAATTAGATCTAATTCTATACAAAAGTCATACCTGGATAGAAAGAAAACCATGATAATCATGATAATTAGACCTCCTTTAATTTTCAGAAGGAAATAATCAATTAATTAACATTGTCCACTTAAGATGTTGAAAAAAAAAGTATAAATCAAAAATTGACAACCATCAGACAATTAAGTTGATGTTTTGTAGATATATTAAAAAAATATATACATATATTGCAATAAGAACATTAATTTGAACTGCCAAGCGTAGGAAAATTTCATGATGTTCTGGCAGACAATTAAGTTGATGAAAACTACTGATAGCTTAACCGTTTCAAAGAAAATAAGAAGACAAGAATGTTTATAAAACAGTAGCTGCGGCATAAATACGACACAGAACAAGAGCATAAATTTCTCCCGGCAATTATATTTTCTCAAGTGTTCAATGAATAAAGAATAAATGGCATAAATACTGATATCTTATTTCTTGTGCCTCCTTTCTCTTGTCATGTTTTATTATTGGTTCACAAGAGGAACCTTATGATACTGCAATTGCACAGAGATATTCAACCACGATAGCAGAGATGAACACAGAATATAAGAAAATATGCAGCTATTGACCCAAAAACAAATCAAAGAATTAATTGAGATATCAAGGAGCAGCTATTAAGAAAATAAGTAGACTCTTGTGATAAAGCTAATAAACTATATTCAATTTTTACTCAAACTATATATAGTGTATTAAGTTTTGGCAAAAAAATACACTGTATTAAGTTTGTGAAAAAAATACAGTATATTATCTTTTGGTAAAAATTCAATACACTGCATGAGAATTTATAAAAAATTGAAAATACTATTTATTTTGATGTACATGAAAAGAAAATATAGTCTATTTTATTTTGTGAAAAGAAAATACAGTGTATTGAGTTTTGAAAAAAGAAAATACACTGTATTTATTTATGTACAAAAGAAAATACAATATATTTTAGTTTTTATAAAATTTAATACAATGTATTTAGTTTGTGTGAAAGCTAATAAACTGTATTTAGTTCTGGTTCAAAAATTAATGCACTGTATTTTATTTTTATAAAGTTTATTACACTGTATTAAATTTTTGTGAAAATAAAATATAGTTTATCATATTTTTATGAAAATTCAATACACTGTATGGGAGTTTATAAAAAATTAAAAACACTATTTATTTTGATGTATATGAAAAGAAAATACAATTTATTGTATTTTGTGAAAAGAAAATATAGTGGATTATTTTTATCAAAAGAAAATACACTGCATTTACTTATGTATCAAAATAAAATATATTATATTTTAGTTTTTATAAAATTTAATACAATATATTTAGTTTGTATAAAAGTTAATAAACTATATTTAGTTTAGGTTCAAAAATTAATATACGGTATTTTATTTTTATAAAGTTTAATACACTTATTGAGTTTTATCAAAAGATAATACATTGTATTGAGTTTTGTGAAAAATGAACTACAATATATTATCTTTTGATGAAAATTCAATACACTGCATGAGAGTTTAAAAATAAAATAAAAATACTATTTATTTTGATGTACATGAAAAAATACAGTTTATTTTTGTTTTGTAAAAAGAAAATACAGTGTATTGAGTTTTGGTAAAAAGAATACACTATATTTATTTATGTACAAAAAAATATACTGTATTTTAGTTTTTATAAAATCTAATTCAGTGTATTAGATTAGTTTTAATTCCTTCCAGAACATGATTTCTACATTTTTCAACCTCTGATGCTCCAGCGATGGAGATTTTAATAGATAATTTTCTGAAAAAACTAGGAGTTGTGGTGGGTCAAGTGTACGAGAAGCAATAGATTGAGATCTTGATTATTTTACCGGGTTTGTGGTTTGGTAAAAAGAACAGAGAAAATAAAGAAAATCAAGCGATTTCGAATTTGTCCCTTAATAAAGCAACGAATAACAGCACTAGTCGAACCCTCCGTTGTTTTTGTAAAGTATTTAACAGATGTTTAACTATACTTAGACTTTTTTTATTCGTAAATAATTAAATGTAAATATTTATGAGGTGTCAAATGTAATTGACACAGGCAATTTAGTATAGGCTTGGATGGGGCCATATACCAGTTCTAAGTATGGTTTGGATGCATTAAACCAAAAGATAATGATAAAAACCTTATCCTGCTAAGAATTGGATTAAAACTGTAGAATATTTGTTTGAATTCCATCTTATATAATAGTAGTATATAATGCAGAGAAAAGGTTGGTGGAGAGGAATGCTTTTCTTTCCTTGTATGGAGATGAAGGCAATGATTATGGGGAACGCAGCTTTGATCCTTATGTCACATGGTGATTGCAGAAACACTGTTGCTAGTGCTATTACCCGGATTTAATCTTATCCCAACCCCATTCGTATCTGCCGCATTTCACACTTCTAATTTCTATTATCAGATTCCTCCCACCAGATGCTTGTTTTAATCAAGGACATAACTCAACTTCTTTTTTTTTTTGTCTTATTTGCAAAAAAATCCCTGAAAAACACAAATGTTATGTTTGATAAGATGTAATAAATTATAATGTATTAGTTAATGTAATGGATTATAAAATATAATGTAATGCAATGTAATTGTAATTACATTACTATGTTTGATTACATTAATAATGTATTGTAAATACTAATATATTTATATATTTAGTTGAAAATATATAAGTGAAAAATGGTTGAAAATTTTAAATATATAATGCTTATATATGGCTTCATCAATGACCATAAATTGATTATCAAGTTTTTTATCCAATGGCAATGATTAATCAACTTGTCCACTTATGATTGGTCCAATTTATTTTGTTATCAAATTTTTACCGAAATTATTTCAAAATTATCCAAAAATATTATTTAGGTTGATTTTAAAATTTTACCCCAAAAGGAGTTAGTTTCAGTATATTTTAGAGTCCGAAATCAAATTATCAGTCCAAAAGTTAATTTTTTGAATTTATCTAAAAATTAATTTTTTACTTTTAAAAAATTATTTACATTATTTCAAAATATTCTATGCGATCAGAATAATTTTTTAAGATTTGTAAAATATTTTTTAGCCGGTCAAAATTTTTGTCAACTCTTTACGGTTCCGCTACTTATTTTTATTTTTGACTTTTGGTGGCCTAAATGAATTCATTTTTACCTCAAATTATATCATTATACTTGTCATTAATAATACTTTCTAGTGGTGTAATAAAAATTTTACAGTTTTTCGCGACCATCAGACAGTATTATTCACCCTGATCATGTTAAAATTAGCATTAAAATAAATTAATTTATGTTAAAAATGTATTAATTCATTAAAATAAAAAATTAGCATCAACACTCCAATATCATGTTAAAAATAATTTGCAAAATTTTTGAATTTGTAAAAATAATATAATGAAAAATACGGAATAAAATTGAAGAATTTGGAAATATATTAGTAAATATATTTGCAAATATATTTGTAAACATGATTACATTACATTATTAAAAATTTATGTTAACAAATAAAGCATTAATTACAATTTAAATTATATTACATTACAATTCCATCGTACCAAATATAGCCAAATAGTAAATTGTTTTTTATGGGCTTTCTACTCAAGTTAGTAGTTACGTTGGCAATGGTGACTTAGAGCTATTGTTTGTAATCCCCATTAGGTTTGTCTTCGAAGAGCTGCCCATAGTTGTTGCCTTAATTTGCTATTGCTTTGTAACTTAAATTTGCGAGGTTTCAACTTTAAATTAATATCACAGGAAAGTTTCGTTGAAGACTAATTAATATAAAAAATTGAACATTTGAGATTTAAAGAACACTTCTCCAATGTCCATACTTTTTATTTCCTTTTTCCGATTTTCACATCATTATTTGATTCATTTCTAATTGCAAGCAAGTACTAATATCAATTACCATAAAATCTAGGTCTGCGTAAAAAGCTGGATTTGCCGCTCATATAGGTTTGTCGGGGCTAATTAGATCCGTAATTATCGAATTTTAGAATTTATATAGAGATGCCTATTAAGCATGTCCTAATATATAGATGAGTACATTATAGTAAACCATCTAAGGAATTTTAGTAATTATTAAGTAAAGCTGGGCCGAATGCTTCCAAATATTTTGAAACAATAATAATATAGAATAACAAAGCCAGAGCAAATCCACAACCATGGAATTTCAAACAATAATAATAAGTTACATTATATATGAAAATGTCTTACCAGGAAACACGATGACAAAATACTCAGAGAAATCGAAGAACTTATATCTATCTCCTGTTCCAGATTGTGTAATATAGGTGAGGGAATATCCAGAGAAAAACACCACCAACCTGCTTGTAATACCAAAATCTCCACCGTCTCCAAAACATCAGAGGCAAAACAATAATTCCAAACCCAAAAATATATCCAAATTCAACACTTAATTTCTTCCAATTGATTTCAATTTTTTTGCCTCTGATGTCAGTTTTTGTTGTAGGAGGTAAAGCATCGATGTTTGTGCAAGATTTTGTCAAAGGCCAGCCGCATAATCCTTCATTGCCTAGGAATGAAGAGTTGTCAAATGTTTGAAACTGATTACCCACTGGGATGCTTCCTTCTAGTACATTGAATGAGAGATTCAAGAAAGACAGGAATGTTAAGCCTACAAGCTGCATAGGAATTGTTCCATTTAAATGATTGACTGAGAGGTCTAAGGACTCTAGCCGTGACAAATTGGCTAAAAAAGGTGGGATTCCACCTGTGAGAGCATTATGCGACAAATTCAGAATGTAGAGACCACTGAATTCTCCCATCACATCCGGTATTGGACCTCCAAAATTGTTGTTGGAGAAGTCAATCGACGTGAAGATTGTAAGGATCTTCACCAGCTCCATCCGGAGACCTTTGCTTGTAACTGTTATTGAATCTTGATAATACAGTCGACTGAGCTTTAGGGGCCCAAAACCAAGGCGATCATGTGTTTCATTTCCAGAGCCCTTCATTGCCTTCCACGTTTCTAAGCACTCACCTGGTAAACTACCACTAAATTGGTTAGATGCTAGGTCGACAATCTGAAGCATCGGCCAAGGACCTTGGTTCTGTGGACACTCAATCTTGCCAGAGAATTTGTTGTTCCGCAGAACAAGGACTCGCAAACTGCTCATGTTCCTCAAAAGGCATGGGAAGCCATCATTCATTCTGTTGTTCCCAAGGTCTAAAACCTCTAGCAGACTGCAATTAGCTAGAGATAGTGGAACCTTCCCCTTTAACTGATTTGCATTCACAACTAGAGTCTTCAACTTGCAGGTACTCGGAAAATTATCAGGAATACTGCCTTCAAAATTGTTCCTTCTTAAATTCAGAACGCCAAGAGTCTCACTTCTCTCAATTAAACAAGATGGTATTTCACCACGCAAACTGTTGTCAGAGAGATCAAGAACTAGTAGATAGCTGGCATTGCATATTGATTCTGGGATATTTCCAACAAGGCTATTGTTTGAAAGAGAAAAGAAAACGGAGAAGTTGAGTGAATTACCAATGTCAAGTGGGATAGAGGAAGTGAAATTGTTGTTGGAGTAATCCACAATAGTAGCCAATGGAGGAGGAGATGGAATACTCCCTTGGAGTCGGTTATGCTGTAGGTCCAAAATAGAAAGACGTGGAAAAGAAAAAGATACATGTAAACTGTTCAGGAAGTTCCATGAAAGATTCAAATAGTTGAGAGAGGTAAGTCCTCCAATCCACTGAGGGATTGTCCCATTAATTTGATTCCTCGAAAGGTCTAAGTAGAACAGTCGTGATTGGTTTTGTAGATTGGGAAACACCCTTAGACTGCAAGAAGCCAGCTTTATTGTGGTCATCTGTGGAAAAGAAGGTGATGTAGAATTGATAGTGCTTGCATCCACTGTCAAGTTGTTGAATGAAAGATCAAGTGTGGTGAGATTACTAAGACTCCATATCAAATCTAGTTTAATGGTGCCATTGAACTTGTTGGATGAAAGTGAGAGGCTGTTAAGTCTTCTGAGATCAAAGACTGATTTGGGAATAGGCCCCTCCAGTTTGTTGGCTACTCAAATCCAGAGTATCCAATTCAGATGAAGATATTGAGTCCAAAACTTGACCTGAAAAGCTATTAAAGGGAAGCAGAACCTTCTGCAGCGATGGAATTGTAAATAGAGATGGGGGGATGCTTCCATTGAGCATATTAGACCTCAAATCAACATGTACAAGATTTAGAAAACTTTCCCAGTGTGTCGGAATTCCACCGGACAGTTCATTGTGAGAGAAGTCCATATGCATGAGTTTCCTGGACTGAACAAATGATGGGAGTTGACCGGTGAAGTTGTTGAGTGAGAAATCCAAATAGACAAGTTCAGTGAGGTTTTCCATTGAACTCGGAATTGATCCGTTGAACTTGCAATGTGCAATATCTATTCTTGATAAATTTGTAAGTGCACTGATAGATTCTGGTAACGCGCCAGAAAACTTTGTGTTGCTGAGCACTAATGTCTTGAGAGGAGCATTCTGAAATCTATCAGGCAAGTATCCTTGAAGTTCTTCGTTGGATGATAAGTCAAGAATCTCAAGAGATGAAACCTGCAATACTTTCTGAGGAAATGTACCTTTCAAGCCACAGGAGCTGAGATGCAAGATCGTCAAATTGGTAAAATTCCCCAAGAACTCCGGAACACTATACGAAAAATTGTTATCCCCCAGACGGAGTACTGAGAGAGACCTAAGATTTTCAAGAGAAGGATGTAAAGGGCCAGAAAGAAAACAATTGCGCATGCTCAATTCTTGCAGATTTGGCAGTGAAGACGATATGGCCTGGCACCACTCATTCCCAGATGCAGATATATTTACGCCATCAAGATAGAGTTGGGTTAGGCTGCTGAGACTTTTGACCAGCGTAGCAAGATTTGGGTTCTCAAGTTTCAAAGGAGAAACAAGGAAGAAAAGACCAAACGTGGACAAGTCAAGACTGACCAAGTTTATCAAGTATGAGATCTCAATTGGAATTTGTCCTGAAAAACCAGCGTATGACAAATTCAGAGAAACCAAACTACTGAGGTTTGAAAACCCAGTTGGCATGGAAGTGCTGAAATTGTTGGAAGACAAATCAAGACGGCGAAGATACTGAAAGCTGAAAAGCTGGCTCATTTCAATTCCACCAGAGATTGATTCGTTGCTCAAGTTGAGGCCAATTACACGACCCATATAATCACATGCTACACCAGGCCAATCACAGCAATCTGTGCTCAAATTCCATAGCAACAGTTTTGTAGACATGGTTGGATTATAAGTGAGACTTTTGTTTAGATGGACTAACAAGGATTGCTGACTGCGCTGGCATTCACCGGAAACCAAACTTAAATGGATGCTAAACATAAGTATTAAAAGAGGCATCAACAACCATGTTAGCAATGATCTTTTCATTTTGGAAAGTGGAAACTAATGTAAATGTGAAGATGAGATTCTATAAAGAAATAAATTTAGATATATCAACAAACAGATTAAATGAATTGCTTAACCGCGTTTTTCTTTTCTTCCTCCTGGAAAATGAACTCGCCTTTTTTTTTCTCTTTTTTCCTTGGTACTTCGCTGATCTTCCTATTGTGCTGCCCACCGAAGTCCATGACTTCGTGGATTCAGATGGATATCATTAATTTGAAAATTTCTTAGCTGTATCAAATACATAATTAATCGAAGCTAATGATAAACCTGAATACAAGTAAATTATTACTTTGTAGTTATGCAAGCGGTTTTATATGGGTCCTTCTATGTATAAACTTCTTTTTTGGGTTATCTTATTTTTCTTATTTTGCTGATTGACCGTGATGTCTACCGAAGACCGTGACTTAGTGGAGAGAATGCGACATTAATATTAATCTTTGCGTGGAATATTGAACTCAGACTGCTTCATATACTTTGGAGTCAACTAAGTCTTTGAAAACCTCGCATTCCGAGTAATTTCCTCCAAGAAATATAGCCTGATATTATAATCCATATTTTATAAGCCCACATTGATTTAGGGTTAGGATTTTCTTTATTTAACAGTACATTAAATTTTAATCTTTAATTTATGTACTTTATGTATATTCTAAATTTAAAGTTAACAAGTATATAAACTAATTTCCTTTTTATTTTTTTAGATTATCAGAGTTTATTTTTTATTTTTTTATTATTATTAATGGACGATCCAAGTATTTGTATATAATTATATCGTTGAAATGGACAAAGGAAGCTGCACAGCAACTTCATGCCACCTAATACTTATTATTTTTTCTTTTATATTTAGTCCAAACATTAATTTCCATCATCCGGATCCAATCTTTGATTAAATGAAAACAGATCCAATTGCAATCACACACATATATATATACAAAATTCCGATTGCAATTTATTTCGTAATATAGAAAAAAAGAAATATAAAAGTAAGATAAGATAGGCACATGATAGTCACATGCAAGACTTGAAACATGGCAGCACTCCAGTTGAAAACAGACAAGGGAAAAAGCATATCTATTATAATTTGAATTTCAGAAGAATTTCCATGCTATACCGTAATCGTTTGACATTGAGAGTACCATAAAAATGAACAGTGTACACGTGTACGGTTGATATGCAATTGGATGTAAAATCCAAAAAGAATAACGCTGGAGCAGTTACAAAATTAAATCATTCAATTACGAATGGTCACGGAACGAAACGATGACGAAAAGTGCCTCTGCGCCTACTGCAATCAATAGTATTTTAAAAGAAAAATTCTTTCCACCTCCGTTCTCGCAGAGATCCCCATTTTCACATAAAAATTATTTTTATTTTTTTAAATTTAATTATAACTAAAATATAATATTTAATAATTAATTATAATTTAAATATAATATTTAATAATTAAAAAATATAAATTTAATTATAAATTAAATTAATATAAATTTTAATAATTGATAAAACTAAAATTAAATATATATAATTTAAAACTAAATTATATAAATATAATTAAATTTAGTAATTAAATTTTGAAAGCGTAAACATTTTAGGGTGGGAACCATAATTCCCGTTTTCGTCCTAAATTCTAAATCGGGAAATACTTTTCTCTCGTTTCCGTCCCTATGAAAAAGATTTTCAGAAATTTTTCGTCCCACTCGCGACGGTTCCCCGCACCGTGATTATTCCTACATCCAATCGTCCCTCCTTTCTAATTCCTTGCAATTTATTCCTTTGAGAGAACACAAACTCAGATATTCCTTGTAAACCTTACAAGCCACCCTAACTGGTTACTCTTTGATCCCATTAATAGCAAGCAAACCAAGAAGAAGAAGAAGAAAATGGGAGGCGATAGAAGAATAGGAGTGGCCATGGATTTTTCCAGTAGCAGAAAGAATGCTCTTAAATGGGCAATTGATAACATGGCCGATAAAGGAGATACTCTTTATGTACTTGATGGATATTCTAAATTTAAAGTTAACAAGTATATAAACTAATTCTCTTTCTATCCTAACTAAGAGTACGCAAATAAAATTAAAAATACAGTACGATCGTAAGTCACTGCTACAAAAAAGGGTTAAGGAAAAGAAATTAGTTCAAACAATCCGTGATTGTTGAAACCCTCACATCATGTCATCGAGAGTACCATAAATTTGTTTTCTATGTGATTATTACTCCCACCATCCAAATTTAAAAAATTATTTTTTATATTTTATTTTGTTTCACTTTAAATGTCATTTTGCAAATTTTAAAGATAGATTTACAAGTGTATTCCTATTTATTATACACTTTATTAAATATTTCTATTTTTTATCACTCTTCACTTTTAACTAAAATTAAATGAAATTTTTGAAAATATAAAATAATATTTTTTATCAATAATTATAGTTATTTTTATGAAATTGAGATATTTTAATTATTTTTTTAATTTTCGTGAAAAATGAAAAACTATCTTTTAAAATGGGACGGATGAAATATTATATTCAAGATCAAAATGGGTATCATATTTATAATTGGTTTACATTTTAGTGATTGAATCTTAATTACAAAAAATTAATATGTGGTATTAGAACCTAAAGTTTTGAATAGATAATAATCCTTAAATTTATGATTTGATGATTATTTCAATTATGAGATTGATGATGTTTATGTTGATTATAAATATTATGAAGTTCATCAAAATTATGAATTTCTTTACATCAAGATTAATTCTTTCCTAATTAAAAAAAAAAAAATTGTTGCTGCGATATGCTTTGGCGAAATAATGAAGAAATTGGTATAAAGTTAATTGTTGGATGAATTAGGGTTGCCGCCATAGATCTATTGGTGATTTGGTAGGGATGGAATTGTTGTTCATGGAAGTAGAATTTGAGTTTATTTCTTACCCTTACCATGGCCAACATGTTGACGTCGTAAAAAAAAAGTGTGGATACGCCGCATGAGAAGTGTGTTTCCCTTTGTTTAGGAATATTATTATGAATTGGAAAGTTACCTTTCCCTGAGCAAGCAATGTTAAGGTGCGTTCAGGGACGATTTTGCTTTTGATTTTATTTTTTTTTAAATAAAATAAAAATATATTCGATAAATTTATTTTCATTTTTATTTCTACAAAAATTTAAGAAGTAATTTTGATAACAAAAATAAAAATTAAAAATCTTTAAAATATGATTTTTATGGTTTTATTTTTATCAATAATTTAATTACTTAATCATTATTATCACATCACTATCACCACCATACCACCTCCACTACCACATCATCACTATTACTATTACTACTGTCGCCACCATCGTCACACAACCGCTGCTACCGCCACCACACTGTCAAGTCGTCGTCGCCACCACACCGCCACTGCCACATCGCCACCACCACATTGCCGCCACCATCACCAGTGCTGTCACCATCGCCACCACTGCCGCTGCCATCGCCACCACTGTCGCTGTCGTCATCACTATCGCCACCACACTACTACTGTCACCACCACCATCATACCATCACTGTCGTTGCCACCACTACCGTGACCACCATTGTCGCTGCCATTTTTGCCGCCACTACCACCACCACATTATTACAAACACACCACCACTACCACAACATCGCCACCACCACCATCATCGCCACCGCCACTACTACTACTATCGTCACCATCATCGCTACTACAGTCACTGAACTGCCATCTCTACTACTGTCATTGCCACCACCACCAGACTATTGTTACTGCTACCATTGTCGCTGCCACCACCATACTGTTACTACCGTCGCCACTGCCACCTCTACCGTCACTACCACCCCTTCCACCATATTATAATTTTTTTAATATAATATATTTTAAATTTTGAAATTTATTAAACATTTATTATTTAATATTAATAATTAGATTATATATATAATATGTATTAATGGATATTAGAATGTTTTTTTAAAAAATAAATAGAAAAATAGTTTTTAAACAGTTTTTAAAAAATAAATAACAAAAATTAAAAACAGTTTATGAATTTTAAAAAACAAAAAATATTATCAAACACGTCCTTAGTTGTTTGTTTATGTTTTGTAATTTATGGCAAATTACCGTTTTGATCCATAACGTTTTAATATTGAATAAATTGATTTTAAAGTTTTGGTCATATTAATATTATTTTGACCTATAATCAAAACTTTAATCTTAATTTTATCTTATGGATATGTTGTTATTATTATTATTATTATTATTATTATTATTATATGACATTATGATTAAAATTAATTTTTGTTACGGCCAAATTAATTTTTGAATGTGTAGTCATATAATTCATATATATATATATATATATATATATATATATATATATATATATATATATATATATATATATATATATATATATATATATATGATAGTATGACTGGAATTAAATTTTTTAGTCATGAAAGTGGCCAAATTAATTTTGAATGTGTGGTCATATAGTTTATATATTTTATGAAATGCCATTATAAATAATTTTTTGGTTAATAGAAATCAAGGATTTTATCCAAAGGCAAAATCAATATTCTATAACTAATAAATATATATAAAGGAGAAAATTAATATACTTTTTTCACATATATATAGAGTTATCCAAACTAAGATGTTATATGTATTTGGTGAAGTCTATTTAATTTTCTTATAAAGTTTAAATGGTCTTTTAACAATAACGATTATATATATATATATATATATATATATATATATATATATATATATATATATATATATATATATATATATATGATAGTATGACTGGAATTAAATTTTTTAGTCATGAAATTGGCCAAATTAATTTTGAATGTGTGGTCATATAGTTTATATATTTTATGAAATGCCATTATAAATAATTTTTTGGTTAATAAAAATTAAGGATTTTATCCAAAGGCAAAATCAATATTCTATAACTAATAAATATATATAAAGGAGAAAATTAATATACTTTTGTCACGTATATATAGAGTTATCCAAACTAAGATGCTATATGTATTTGGTGAAGTCTATTTAATTTTCTTATAAAGTTTAAATGGTATTTTAACAATAACGATTATATATATATATATTGTTGTGTTTCTCCAAAGGAAAACTACTATATATTATGTATGTGCTTCCTATATGAATATGTTAATTAGTGAGCATTTATGTGTTTATGTGTTTGTAGCTATTAACCTTCACTCTCAAGCTTTTTATATTACCTTATTCACTGGTGTGAATTTTCTAAACGGAGCAAACAAGTCACTTTCCATTTAGATGCTTTGGATCTTGACTTGACACAATTAGAGGATAAGCTTGCTAGCCTTAATGATACTAGTATAGAGGCTGAAAAAGCACATCATAAGGCATGGACAAGGTCTAACAGTTTATGTTTGAATTTTATGCAAATGACAATTGCCAGCAACATTAAGTCTACTCTTCCTAGCACTAAAAATCAAAATGCTAAATATTTTCTTATGCTAGTGGAAGATAATTTTCGTTTTACTAATAAGGCACTTGCATGAACACTTATGGCTGAACTCACGACCATGAAGTTTGATAGGTAAAAAAATATGCAACAACATATCCTCGATATGACTAATATCGCAGCAGGACTTAAGACACTAGGTATGACTGTGGAAGATTCCTTTTTAGTGCAGTTTATCATAAACTCACTTTCTTTTGAATATGGACCATTCCACATCAATTATAAAGTATTAAAAGATAAGTGGAATATTGATGAATTATCCAGTAAACTTATTTAGGAGGAAGCAAGATTAAAAAAACAAGGAGTTCATTCCATTAACCTAATAGATCAAGAAGCTGGAAATAAACTCAAACCAAAGGCCAAGAATTTCAAGAAGAAAATACCTGTTAAAGTTTCATAGATTGCTGATGGTAAAAGGAATAGATAAAAATTAACCAATTTCTGTAAGAAAAAAGGCATTATTAGAAAGATCATCAGAAACCTAAGTGCGACGCATGCCGGAGCCCTCTCAATTCCAATTGGATTTTTGAAAGCCCGTTTTTAAGCTTCAATACCAGATGAGGCTCACTATTAATCATAAACTAGCCACTTCACAATAGAGAGGATTTTAAGTCCAGTCTATTGTTGATGGTCAACCTATGAAAGCGTAAAAAGGTAGGTATCATGGAGTCACCACCCAACAAGACTTTGGAAAATACATCTTGACCTTTTAATGTCCAAATAGAGAACGGTGTTCAAAATTTCACTCTTACTTGGCACCTCTATTAAGTGTTGTTTTTTTTAATTGAATTCAAATATTAATCCACTATCTCCCTTCGAGCACAATGCATTACGACAAATAAACATTCCAACCATGTAGGAAAGCAGTAAATAAATAAAAGGTCCTACTTAAATTATTACATAAGCAAATCATTTTGAAAAGAAGAATAACATACAAAATGAAATAGCATACATAAAATGAAAAATTAATTGAATTTTGGAATCTCGTACATGATTATTACAAAAAAAGGATAAAGAGTCTTTGCTCGATTTTGATGAAAATACGGGGTGAGTGATTCCATTTTAGATCAAATGAGGCTCCCTTTTTATAGTGTTGTTTTGGATCAAAATTGGACGTTGGTCCCTTTTATTCAAGAAAACCCAATTTTATTAATAAAAATCACTTTCAAGTGAATTTTCCATTTAATGTGCAAAAATTATTTTATTACTACCTATTACATTCCTGAAAATAAATACAACCAAAATAAGCAAAGTACCAAAATTAAATAAATAAAAGCAAAAGTCAAATAAAATAAACTAAATGTAAAATAATAATAAAAACAGAGAGTGACAAAAAAGATTGGGGGAGGCATGACTCCTGCAACATGATTACCTCAAGAACTTCTAAAGGTCATAAAAAAAAATTACTTGCACAAAACACAAGAAACTAATTAATTAGCATTTTTTTAAAAAGGAAAGGAACATAAGAAAAAAAAACAAATTAAAATTATTAACAAGACAACCATAATAAAGATGTAGAGCAGAATACGCACAAGCAAAATATAAGAGATGAATCAACATGAAAAATGCCAAAAAGGGGACTGAGATGTAAAATAAAACCTTAAAATATAATAAAAATATTCAAGGAGTCAAGCCACGGACACCCTTTAGAGGAGATAGATGCCCAAAGCAAGAGGAAGGACGAGATGAGGAGAGAACACTGCAACATCCTGTCTGTCGTGTTGACAGACAGGTGTCTGTGATGTTTTCTTCTTGTCTATCACCCAAAAAAAGCTATTCTCATTTTTAGTCTCCTTCTCCTTTTCAAAACCCTAATTTAGGCTTTTATATTTGTAGGAGAGTTAGAAACCCATTCCAACTCTGATTCCCCAGATATGAAAGGCTAAAATCCCCTCTAAATTTGAAATCAAATGCAATCCTCTTATCTCTCATTTTCAAAACTGAAAAACGTGAAAAATATAAACATAACTCCACAAACAGGCATCCATCATGGACTGATGGATGTCCCTCACGCAATTCTCCAAAAATTACAAAAAATGCCTCAAATTTGACCTAGATTAGAGGGAAGTGGCCACTGACGACTGTCCCCCACATGACAAACGGGCATCTATCATGGTTAAATGCCAAAGTCAAGGTTTTTAATGATATTTTGTTAAAAACCTCCAAAAAGCACTTAGAAAATCACAAAGTTTCTATAAAAATGTGAAAAAATCGAGGTCATAGCTATGAGATTCATGTTCTTTATTAGAAATATATTATTTTTTCATTATTGGATAATCTTGATCTAGGCTATCTCGGATCATGGTATCTACAGTTGCCCCCAATTTTGGAAAACTGTTGTACTGATGTTAAAGTGAGATACAATTCAGAATGAAGGAAAAAAACATACCTGAGGCAGTGAATCTCTGGTTGATTATCTTAAAAACATATACCATTTATGGCAGTGAGTCTCTTGGTCAGGTATTTACCGTCAGCTTGTTGACATGTTAACCCTTGGTTAGGTAGTTACCATCAATTTGTCGATATGTTAACCTTTGGTTGGATAGTTACCACCTATTTATCGATATGTCAATTAATAATGTAATTATATACAATTATTATACATAATAAAATTTACCAATTCATATAATTATATTAGTATATAATTATCTTACCAATTGATTTCATTTACTCTTAATATCACTTAATTAGGACTAATATATTTTTAGCACAATACTTATATGAGTATGTAAATTAATAAGTAATTATATATAGTTATTATATATAATAATGTACATAGTATGTAATCACCTTATCAATTAATTTTGTTTACTTTTATCGTCATTCAATGTAGTACTAGTCTATTTTTAGCACAATATCTATATGAGTAATCGAACATATAAATAAATAAATAAATAAATAACATAATTATTACATATAATAAAATTTACTAATTCATATAATTATATAAGTATAAAATCATCTAATCGATTAGTTTTATTTACTTTTAATATCATTTAACTAGTACTCATATATTTTTAGCATAATAATTATCTGGATATGTAAATTAATAATGTAATTATATATAGTTATTATATATAATGAAATTTTATCAATTAATGTAATTATATAAGTATATAATCATCTTATCAATTAATCTTATTTATTTTAAATATAATTCAAATAGTACTAATTTATTTTTGACTCAATGCGTATATGAATATGTAAATTAACAATTTAATTTTATAGTTATGATACATAATGAAATTTTAGTTGTGTGTTTAAAAATGATAAAAGAGAAAATTTTGATTTTTTTAGAGGGAATTAAAAATTAAATTTAAATAATTAATAATTTTTAAAATATTAAAAATTAAATTATTTGAGGTAAAAAAAATAAAAGAAAATATTAGGTTTAGATTAGCCTACCGAAGACCATGATTTCATGGATTCAATTGGATATCATTAATTTGAAAATTTCTTAGCTATATCAAATACATAATTAATAAAAACTAATGATAAACCTGAATATAAGTAAATTATTACTTTGTAATTATGTATGTGGTTTTATAAGGGTCCTTCTATGTACAAACTTCTTTTTTGGGTTATCTTATTTTTCATATTTTTCTTATTTTGCTGATTGACAGTGATGACTACCGAAGACCATGACTGAATGGAGAGAATGTGACATTAATATGGATCTTTGGGTGGAATATTGAACTCAAGACTGCTTCCTATACTTTGGAGTCAACCAAGTCTTTTCGAGCTTTTTTTTCTTCTCTTACTACCACTCCCCAGTTTGTATTATATCAAGTATCAGCCCATGCATTGGAGCATTATACACGGATTCATATATACTTCAAACTAATGATAAACTTGAATATAAGCAAATCAATATTTACTTTGTAATTATGCCAGTGATTTTCGTGTATTGTTTTTATAAGGGTCCTACTAGGTATTTACTTTTGAGCTTATAACTTAAACCAGAAGTGACATGAAAATTTTGTTTAAATTAAGCTACAGCTAAATAATCCAAAAGCAACATCAAAACATTCGCAGTGTATAGCTAAATAATCCAGTTATAACATTTTAAGGTTTTAATTTCTTTATAGTTTCCTTTATAGTTTTCCAATTTTGATCCAAAGAAAATCCAAATAACCCAAAAAATTTCTGGATCAAACTCTATCTGAATCTAAAAATAAAAAAATTCGTTTGAAAATACTGAAACCCAATTCATGATTCATTCTTTTTCAATTAAATTTTATTTGGCCAAATACATAATTTGGCACTCCAATTTGACAACTATTTTTATTACACACTTAAACTATGTAAATGAACAAATAAACACTTTAAATTAGAGATTGGCATATATTTAAACCCTTGTTTCTGACATGGCAATAAACGTGAGACTCAAACATTGAAGCATGTGAAATAGATAAAAACACAAATTTACCTTCCAAAACCCTATATTAATTTCTCTTTTTCTTTCTTCTTCCATTTTCATTTTCTCTCTCTCTATTACCTCTCCTGTATTAATTTCTCTTTCTTGTTCTTCCATTTTCTTTTAATCTTAATCTTTGCAGCGAGAATATTAACAAGGCATGTTCTATAGGGAGTTCTCCATTTTTTGATTCGCCATCAGTGAAGAATGGACCTCACCCACAGCGCCGCTTAGCCAGAACGTGGAGGCAGAAGGAGATGAAGTAGTCTTATCTCCACCATCACCAGTGAAGCACAAGAAAAGCACTACCATCCTAGGTCTTGCTACAGGTGTCTCGTTGTTTATTGTGTCTCTTGCGTTCATCTTTTTTTGCTTTGGTAAAAAAACAGAGAAAACGATCAAATTCAAAGGGAAAACAATTATTGGATGCTCTTGAGGCTTGCTTCTATAGAGCTGTTTTTGTTTCAGCAGTGATTGAGTAACTGCAGGTTTTTTCCTTGTTATTTCTCTTACTATTCTTATATGACATGGTTTTTCTCCCTTTCTCTTCCAAAATCGGGTGTTAACATTGCTTGTATGGCTCGTTGCCTTTATTGTTGTTCCTTGCTGGGTCTATTATTTTTGCAGTAGTATATAGGCTGGCTATTGCTTTGTTGAGATCCTTTGTGTTGGGTTCTTATTCTACTAGGATAGTATTCGAATTGTAGAGATTGTGGTTTTTTTTTTCGGTTTTTTATAAGGAAATTCTTTGTGTATATATTAGATAAAAAAGCAATTGAGGCATCAAAGTCAGTTCCATATTGTATTATTGCATGCTACTGCAAATTAGGTTCATTATTAAAAAAGAGCATTACTTCCTATATGGGTTTCACAATTGCTCTACTCCAGTTTTAATTCTTCGAAAAAAAGAATTGGTTTTTGATATCTGAAGCTATCCATACTGAATGATATTGCATGTGAATGTTAATGCCTCTCTGTGTTTGGTTTCTTTCTAATATTTTTTATTTCAATTATCTTGGTTCATATGTCTGTTACTAACAAAGAGGTGCAGAACTAGAGTTTATCATGATCCAACTTGTCAAGTTACATTGTTTGAGCCTGGAATAATCTTTGAAAATGCAATACAATTTAGATTGGCTTTACATGACTATGCAGTAGAGAGAGGAGTGAATATAAAATTAAGGCCAAATGAGAAGAGTAGAGTTAAGGCAATATGCTTGAAGCCTAAGTGTAAATGGTATATTTTAGGCAGTATAAAAGGCAAATCTGGTGATTTTGTAGTGAAAACATACTATCCATCCCACTCTTGCTACAGTTCTAATAGAAACAAGGCTTGTAATACAAAGTAGATAGTAAAAAAGTATAAGGAGAGGATCATTAGTCAACCTGATATTAAGTTGCGAAAGTTACAACAGTTACTCCAAGAAGATTATTCTGTGTATGTTGGTAAAACAATTCATGAAAGGGTAAAGTTAATGGTGATTGGAGAGTTTATAGGAGGTTATAAAGTTGAGTTCTCTAGCCTTTATGACTATGTTGATATGATAAAGTCTACTAATCCAGGATTAAGTGTAGTGATAAGGACTTTAAAGCAAATCATACCTAGAAAGAAGTCTTTATGGGTATTTATGTGTGTCTGGAAGCTATGAAAATAGGTTGTTTGAATGGTTGTATGCTAATTATTAGATTAGATGCAATATTTCTTAAGGGCATAACAAAAGGTGAAATACTTACCTATGTATCAAAATATGGCAACCACCAAATATTCCCTGTTGCTTGAGCTATTATTGATAAAGAATCAAAGGACACGTGGATCAGGTTCATCAAATGCTTGATGACTGACCTACAGCTATAGGACTCTGCTGAAAGTAGATTAGTGGTCATGAGTGATATGCAGAAGGAGTGTAAATGAATTGTCATATCGTTTTATATTGATTGCATATTTATAACTTGTAAATGATGTTGGATGAATCTGTAGGGACTTATACAAATTGTTGCAAATGATAAAGGTAAGAAAAATGAGGTTTAGGCTTCCTAAATCAAGGAAAAAATGCAAGTGGCTAGCAAATCTTTAAATTTTCTATGCTTATGAATTTAATTCCTTTATGTAATTAGGGTAAAAATTATTAATTGGGTTAAATGATGCAATTAGTGTGGGGATAATGTAATTAATCTATATGAGAGACTAAATTAATGTTAAAAGTGAAGAAGAAAAATTTTTAGGGAGGAAAACTATAGGTGTCCGAAATGTTCATTAAGGGGAAATACTTAAATTTTGCATGTAATTAGTAAATAATAGCCTAAATTAATTATATAAATAATATTTAGTGCCTATGAATTTTTAAAGAATATTTGGAATTTATTTTAGAATTTTTAAGCTTATTTAATGTGTATGTATATAGTAAAAGTTATGAATTATGGTGAAATAATTGGTGATATAAGTGAAAAATGATAGTAAATATTAAACAATGCATATAAGAATTTTATTGAAATTTATTAAAATTACTAGAATATTATTGAGATATAAATGTGAATATGTATAATAGAAAATAGTGAATTATTAATGAATAATTGCATGAAAATGTAAAAGATAGTGAATTAATATGAAATTTATTTATAGTCAATGAAAAAGAAATAAAAAGATAATCAATGATTTTTTCTGAAATTAAAAAGGTGAATAAAATAATTATTATTGTGCCCTTAGAATTAGTCAGACATTAAAACTAGTTCTTGATATAATTGGCTAGCCATATGAATACTTTTACAGCGGTGCAAGTCATGGTGACTTGCTTTGCTATGGATAGGATTTCTGATCTCCATAGTTTTAGTGTAAAGTGAAAATGTAAAGTACAGTATTTTATGAAAAATGGTTCATTGGTAATTATTTCTCTATCAGCGGTGACCCATGGAATCCACATTTCATGTATCCGATCTGAAAATTTCTACCGGATCTGAATTAGGGGCATAATGAAAGTAAATTACTAAAAATGTGAAAAGATAATGAAAGATGACAATTAAAAGTGGAAAAGGACTAAAGTGAAAAAAAAAATAAAAGTTTAGGGGCAAAAATGTAATTTTCTCCAAAAGTGTAGAAATTAAGTAAATTAAGTAAAAAATATTTAAATAAGAGTAAAATAGTCAGATAATGGTTAAATTGCTTAAAAATGAAATTTTATAGTCGACAGGGACTAAAATAAAATTTTGCACAAAAGCTTCAAAATAACTGTATATTAATGAAAAGTAATCCAATTACTAGCTTAAAGAACAAAAATAAGCTTAACAATGGTAAATTTGTAATTATGCGATAAAAATGATAAATGTGAACAGAATTAAAAGTTTTGGGCTAAATTGAAATTTTAATAAAAGATAAGCATAAAATAGAGAATATTGTGATAAAATTAAATTGATGATTTAAACATAAAGTTATTGATTTTGTAAAGTTTTGATATTAAAAGAAATTAGTATAATGATTATACCTTGTAAATCAAACTATGTGAATTATAGAAAATGTATCGATTACTAGTCACCACTGAGCATATTTAGTGCTCAGCGCGTAGTTGTTACTGCATGCATGTACTCAGAAACAGGAGCAAGAATATACCTTGCAAAACTTTTTTTAGATATTTTTATTTTGGACAGATTGGCATGTATATAAAGTTAATATTTTGGATATGTAATTGATAAACATGAGTTGTATTAGTAAATGATTTTGATGGATGACTATTGTTTTGGAGTATGTATAATATGGAGATGAATGAATATGGTTGATATAATATTATTGTTGTACCTCTGAGAGTCTGTGTGAATTTTTTGTGTTTCATGGGATTAGTATCATATACAACTATTATATTGTAAAAATTTTATTAAATGCATAGTAAATTTAACAGTTATAGGTTGTCGACGAATCTTTATCAAACTAATGAAAGTAAGCTAAAAATATATAAGAGTTTAAAGTAAGAAAAATGAGTTATGATTTGTATAAAAAAAAATTTTCGACCTATGATATATCGAAATAGTTATAGGTATGATAAGCGTCTGACATAAATAATAATTAATTATGCAAATTATTATTCTTTTTCTTAGTTTTAGCTCTTTAACTGTCACTTGGCGTCAAAATTACTCCATTAAGATTGATGCAATTTCATTGGCTGTTTACTTTATAATGGGCTACATAAAATAACAATTTCAATCTACACACTGTTTGGGCCTAATATTTCAGCATTCAAGAGAACTCGAACTCCAAAAAAACAAAAAGAAAATGAATTGGGCCTAACATAACTTGTGATATTCTTCCAGGTGATTGGGTGGGCTTCGATAACATAACGAAAAATTAAAAACAAAAAATACCAAAATCAAATTTCCTTCCCTTTTCTTTCTGTTTAGTCGTTGTCTCCATTTTGAATATATTATGAATAGCAATCTATTTCATCTAAAAGGTCTTCATTAACTTAGCTTAATCAATTGACTAAGAAACTTAAGCTTAAAGCATTAAGAACAATTTAAATGAATGGAAAACAAAATATAAAAAGAGAACAATAATCAATTTAATTTTGTGATAATTATAAATTGGCCCCAATGTATTGGGGTGTTCACAATTTAAAGTATTTTTATTAATAATTAATTCCAAATGTTTAAATTTTTAATATTCAATCTGTCTTCGGTTTAAAATAATAAAAAAATATTGATGTGGCATTTATGCAGGCCCTTACAGAAGAGATATGTAATTGATGGAAAGTGAAATCGAGTATCGTCCTTTTTTGTTTTTTATTTTTTATTTTTTTATCAATGGAGCCCCACTTTAATGCCACATAATATTTTTATGGTATCTTTAAATAAAATTTTAACGGAAGGGCTAAATTATTAAAAATTTAAATGCTTCAAGCTTAATTGTTAAGAAAAATTCTATTAGAAGTTGTATTGTTAGCGGCCAATAAATCAGGGTCAGTTTGTGGCCATCCCATTAATTTTTAATGAAATTTGCTTCTCAAAAATATACTTAATATGTTCACAAATAATTTTTTTTATTCTATGCACAAATAAAAATAATATATTTATTTATTATTTTTATTTTTTAGGTTAAATTTTTTATGAAATTGCTATATATGACAACGATTTCATGTTACTATTCTAATTTAGTATATAATTTCTGATACAAACTATTTCTGTAATTTCCTTTTTTAAATACATTATTAAAAAAAGTTCGCAAAAAAAACCCATAAAAGCATTTCGCAGAGATTATTGAAGTCCCTGTCACTCAGTTTTTCAGTGAGGCATGCAACGGTGAAGACATCGCCATGGATTGCCAAGACACTGCTAAATTCGAAGGTACAGTTGCTCTTCGATTCAAAACTAATCTCTTTCTTTGCGGTTTTTGCATCTCAGCTTCTTACGGCACTTGATTTCAATTAGGTCGAGAAGAGAATAAGGGAAAGCCAGTCATGGTGCTATTAGCTGGCCCACCGGGCAGTGGAAAGTCCACTTTCTGCGAGAACGTCATGCGTTCCTCTTCTCGATCTTGGGCTCGCATCTGCCAGGTCTCTATCGCTTCTTCATTTGTGTTTTTTAAAATGCTTCTTTAGCTTCAAGATCATTGGTCGTTAAACGAATTGCTTAATTGATTTCTCATTTTTTTACCCTAAATTTAGCTACTTTCATTGCTTATTTTTCATATCAGCGCACTATTTTTGAACCAAACTATAATTTCATTTCACTTTAAGTACGGATTATTCTGTATTTTGCTTTGGGTTCCAGGACACTATTAATAACGGTAAGCCTCAGTGCCTGAAGAGTGCAGCCAGTGCATTGAAGGAAGGCAAAAGCATATTTATTGACAGATGCAATCTGGACAAAGAACAGCGAGCCGAGTTTGTGAAACTGGGTGATTCCCAAATAGATGTGCATTCTGTGGTGCTTGACCTTCCTGCTCAGCTTTGTATATCTCGTTCTGTGAAACGCACTGGACATGAAGGAAATTTGCAAGGTGGAAAGGCTGCGGCCGTTGTCAACAGAATGCTGCAGAAGAAAGAATTGCCTAAGCTTTCTGAAGGGTTCTCTCGAATCATGTTTTGCCAGGCTGAAAGTGATGTTCAAGCTGCAGTTAATACTTATGCTGCACTTGGTCCATTAGATACACTTCCAAGTGGTTCTTTTGGTCAGAAGAACCCAGACGCCAAAGTCCAACTTGGTATTATGAGATTCCTAAAGAAAGCAGATGTTACTTCCAATGCAGGATTAAATTCAGGTGGTGGTCAAGATTCTGAATGTCCTCGAATTAGTGACGAAAAGGATCCTTCCCGCCAAGGGCCAGATAATGTGTCATCCTTGTCAGCTGCCGCCGGTAAGGAGGTACATGAATATGACGATTGGTCTAAAGGCACCAGTGGCCTCGGTGATTCTCTTGACGGCATTCCCACTCTTGCATTTCCATCTATTTCAACAGCAGATTTCCAGTTCAGCAATGAGAAGGCATCTGATATCATTGTCGAAAAAGTTGAAGAGTTTGTAAAGAAGCTAGGAAGTGCCAGGCTTGTTCTTGTGGACTTGAGTCATGGATCTAAGATTTTGTCTTTGGATAGAGCTAAAATTGCACAAAGGAACATCGACACAAAAAAATTCTTCACATTTGTCGGAGATATAACTCAACTTTATTCCCGAGGAGGTTTGCGCTGCAATGTAATAGCCAATGCTGCAAATTGGTAAGCTTTGAATTTACCTATTTATGCAGTTGCTTTATTCCTTTTCTTAATCAAAAGAAAAATATTGTGCATAGAATTTTGTAAACATACAACTGATTCTTGAATATTACGACAGAAAACTACACAGAAGGCTCATACTTTTGCTTTTGATCAATTTCTTGAGAGATATTTGGTTGATCCATAATCTTGGCACAATTGGAGTTGGACCGTTTTTATGGTGATTATGATATTGATTAAAACCGGGAGGTGGAGGTATCAATGCTGCAATTTTTAGTGCTGCAGGTCCAGCCCTGGAGGAGGCAACCAAGCAACCGGCCATGCTCTGGTCGTTCCCCTTCCTTCAAAATCTCCTTTGTATACTAGGGAAGGGGTAACACACGTCATACATGTTCTTGGCCCAAATATGAACCCACGGAGACCTAATTGCCTTAATGATGATTATACCAAAGGGTGCAAAATTCTCCGTGATTCTTACACATCACTTTTCAATGGGTTTTTGTCTATACTAACTAACCAAGCAAAATTTCTGAGTAGAGGAAGTGAAACCGTTGCATCAGAGACTTTATCGCTGGACATGTTGCATAGTGGCCTTCAGAATCATTTTGCAAATGGGGATCAGAAGACTAAAAGAGATGGTGATTGTGTCTCTGAGAGAAGCAAAAGGTGCAAGGGATCCCAGAATGAAATTGTTCTTGATAGTACTGCCTCAGGCTCTGTATATGGAATGGTGCATGGCAACAACAGTCAGATTAACAGAAGCACTTCAAAGAGCTGGGGCTCATGGGCTCAAGCACTTTACCAGATTGCAAGGCATCCTGAAAAGCACAAGGATGAATTGCTGGAAATATTGGATGATGTTGCTGTGCTAAATGATCTTTATCCTAAGGTAAGCTTGACCTCTTCAGTTTTTCTTACTGTTTCATTATTGGTATGATGCTCTTGTTGACGTTTTACTTAACAGAATTGGCATTATATTTTGCAGGCACAAAAGCATATCCTAGTCTTGGCGCGTTGTGAAGGTCTTGATAGTCTTGCTGATGTGCGTCAAGAACACCTGCAGTTGGTAATGACCATGCATGCTGTGGGCTTGAAATGGATTGAAAAATTCTTGCATGAGGATTCATCAATGGTCTTTCGCCTTGGGTATCACTCGGTATGCAATGGTTTTTCTTCAGCTGTTGGCCAATTTCATGCATTTTCTTATATAAAATTACATACTTAGCAATAATGCAAAATCAAGTTGAGAAGGGGTGGCCTAAACATTTGAATTGTAGCTTCGCCTTCAAACTCAGGCTTGTTAAAGTTGATGGATCAAGGTCTCTATTATATAAATGATCCACAATGTAAACCTTAATTTGAAAAGCTGTGGTTAGTGATAGTGTAAGACTGAATTTGGGAGGCTAGCCCATTGGAAATCAAATTGCTGGAGCTCAATGCATCAACAGACATATGAAAGGCGCTGAAAACTTGGGTCACAGTTCAGAGAAAAGAGATGGAGGATTTATTTGTTGAGATACGACTTGGACCTAAATCAACCTCCAAGTGCTAGCTTTAGGGGTTGAGTTAGGTACAGGTCCATTTTTTGAGGTTGAGGGCCATTCCCTCTTTGTTTTGACCATTAAAATGTGATGCCCGTGCTACTTACGAGTTCGAGCGGTATAGTTAGGTTCAGGGCCATTTCTCAAAATTAGTAATTTAAAATATGACCAAATTGCTACTCACATTAAAGCTACAACAAATCAATAAGTTACTTTGGAACAATAATTCTGTGGTGGAATAAACATATGATATCCTTTGTGCTGGTTTCTTTCATAACATTATGAATTTTGGCACACATTTCTGTTCGTTGATCCTGGCCTTTTATATGCATACATTATTGATTATAAACCCCAACATCCATAGCCTTTTTCTTGTATGTTGTATTATTTTTGGTTGCTTTTGTGCTCATTTTTTGCCCAAAATGCTCTCGGGCTGCTTAAGATACAGAAATAGAGCTAAAAAAAATAGAATTTTCTAACAGGCATTGTGGATCTCTTTTCAGGCTTCTTCTGTGCGACAGCTTCACTTGCATGTTATAAGCCAGGATTTCAACTCAAGGCATCTCAAGAACAAAAAACACTGGAACTCCTTCAATAGTGCCTTTTTCAGAGATTCTGTTGATGTAATTGAAGAAATTAAAGATAATGGGAGAGCAACATTAAAAGATAACGACAGCTATTTGTCAATGGAGTTGCATTGCCACCGATGTAGAAGCGCACACCCTAACATACCAAGACTGAAATCACATATAAGCAATTGCCAAGCACCTTTTCCTCCTCCTCTGCTCAAAAATGGCCGTATAATGTTTCCTGAGAATAACAATATGAGTGACTCTTAGGTATCTATGAACCATATTGTGATCAAAATTTTGCTGTATATAAAAGATGTAGAGGAATAGTTTCAGTTTTCACTGGTACTCGGGAAATCTGTTGGACATGATATCTGCACACTGTTTTTCAAGCTGCAGACGGGTCCAAGACGAGTACAACTTTTTATCTGGCTAAGGACAAAGCCTTTTCATTCACGTGACCACAGTATCCAGTTTGTGATTGTAAAGTTGCCTTTTTGTTTTCCATCATGAAACTGTAATCTAAACGTGTTCGAATCGTTCCATCCTTGAACTAATAAGCTGTGAGGTTGAAATCTTTTACTGCAGATTGTTGTTGACTGGATTTAGGGATAAGGAGATTGCTCGTCGAGCAGACTTATAGTGGTGTGAGATATTTAGGCAATTCATGGAGCTTGAGACATGGGCATTTGTAGACTCCAATTCTATCTGTCGATTAACATAAAGCTCCGCTTCACCAGGGGCATATATTAAAAACGAAATACCGTATCAGATGTGCCTGGTTCCACTTTGGGCTGGGATAAAACTTTTGGTCATGCAGGATGGCTTTGTAGAGCATAAACAGCCCCCCCAACCCACAAAAAAAAAACTTTGCTAATTTATTAGAATTAGAATAGGTGATTTGGTGGATGACCCCACCAGAATTCTCGTGGTGGAAAAGGTTCAACTGATCTTTCACCACTCTCAATGGAAAATTTCCGAGTAATTTCCTTAATTTCTGTAATTCTTTTCTTGAGAAAAAATGTCTTGATTGTAACCAAATTATTAAATAAAGTCATGGAATAGTAGAATGTGAGTTTCTGAAAGTTTTACTAAAATGAGGCGGTCAGATTTGTTGGAATAACATACGCAGAGTTATAAATTTTTTATGGCGGCTCGAATAAATAAATATGATTTATTTACGGACATGTTTAATTATGAAACATTTCAATTTTCTTAAAAAATCATATGAAATTTTGAACTTATTGCGGACACGGTTTGCTTACATGGTATTAATTAATGTTATCTTGCAAAATCATAGTTTTGGTAGCAAAAAGTGTTGAAAAATAATAAAATTGACAAGTCATAGTATTTATATGAATTAAGGATAATTAAGGTGAGAAATATTATAGTAATTTTATGATTCTAGCATTATCATAGGTGCTAGGTAAATTATATGTTGTGTCTCGAACTTTGCATCAAATAGCTTATTTATCTCTAATGTTTTCCGATTCTGTAACTTCTGTGATTGGGGATATTTTGTTACTCGAGCTATCTTTTTGGCTTTTCTTAAGCGACAAGTGAGTTTGAGCCCTTTTTTTTATCAACTCTTGTAATGGTTAGTGATAAGACGTAAAATATCTTTATCTGAAAAAAGAGAATTGATAATTGTAGCTTCCAACCGAATGTTTGGGTCCTACAAAAAAAAGTGTCTGATCGGATCAGACATAAATATTTTGAAACTTAAGTTAGTAGTTTTCTATAAGGAGAGTACTTAGAGAGAGAGTCTCAGAGGTTCAATACCTGAAATTACTGTACATTGAGTTATTTATAGAAAGAAGAAGGGGTGTACTTGAGTGTTTGCAATGTAATAACTGGCTGTTAGAGCAGGTGAGCAGCAAAATGACAAGTAGGTGAGAGGTATGGCCTTACCTTGTATCAGTAGATTGACTGAGGCGTACTGTCCTATCAGTCTGGTTGGACATGACGTGGCTCTATTCTTGTCTTGTAACTCACGCTCTTAACTCGTCTGCTAATGGGCTTTGGATCTTGCCAGATATAGTGAACCGACTGTCTGAACTTTGAAAAATATTATTTTCATGGTTATCAGTTAGTGCCTGTTTTGTATCTTAATTTTCTTTTGCTATAAATTATCTGCTTTCAGTGTATATATATATATATTGTCAATTTTATTCAGAATGTCTTAGAAAATGGTTGAATATTTTTCTTTCTGGCATGCCATGTAAGAGGTATAATAGTGCTGGCGTAGAATTTGATATATTCCACATATAACTTAAGTGTCGATCCAAGTAAATTCGCACATAATCAATGGGCCCAACAATGGACTTTTCAGCATTCGATCCAGATTAATTAGACTAAGCGTATATACTGAATGAATAGATCAACCAAACTTAAATACTAAAGAGACATAGCCTTCAAAAAAACTTAGTATAAAATACTATTCGATCCAGATTAATTAGACTAAACGTATATACTGAATGGATAGATCAACCAAACTTAAATACTGGAGAGACATAGCCTTCAAAAAAACTTAGTATAAAATACTATTTTGTCCTTTTAACATGTTTTGATATATATCCAAAATTTTCAAAAAATTTTTATATTTAATTCATATTTTATATTTCATTAATTTTAAAAATAATTTATAAATTTCTACCAAATAACTAAACCCTAATAACCCTAAACTACTCTGAAAAAATAAAATAATTTTATATTTATAAATATTTTTAATTAAATGAGTAATATACTAAAATAAAATTTTAATATATTTTCTTATACAACTACAAAATTTTCTAGAAATTAAAATAACTATTTTGTTATTACCATTTACTTAATTATAAGATTAGATAAATTCGGTTCATGTTTCATATATATTTTCAATATTATAACAAATATATATTATAGTTTCAAACATATGTACAGATATTCAATGTTTGTAAAAACTTTTGTTATAAAATATTTACCATATCAATGTCATTATTTTCCTCAAATAACATTTCAAAAAAAAAATGGCATTATAGAGCAAAATTTTAAAATGTTTTGAATAAAATTGAACCAAAAGAAACATTATAAATAAATAAGTTATCTGTGTAATATATCATATTCAAATATAATATACACTGATACTAAAAAAATGTTGTCTGACTCTTGTTCTCAAGGAACAAAAACCAGATTATCAACTCAGGATTAAAGATCACGGCAAATATGAACTCTACTGAGGGTTTGGTGGGCGGCTATTGGCAGAAGAGACTCTGGAACCCCATTCTAGCAGTTCTTTGCTAGTATCATCCTTGTGGACCATAACCTCAATGAAGCACAAGCAATCTTTCTTTGGCCCTGTTGCATTCTCGATTGCTTCTATCAGTTGTTCCTCGCAGAATACCTGCAACCACAGAATGAAGTAATTGTATCAGAGATCTGTGTCTGATCTTAATTGGCATTTATCAACTCATGTCCAATGTTATGATTAAAGAAGTTCAGTTCACATGAATACCTTGGCCGTCCAGCATTTGCCTTCCCCATTGTGGATTGCATCTATCAAGCCAGTGTAGTTCCAGTTCTTGATCACATTGTAAGGACCATCATGGATCTCAACTTCAATGGTGTATCCACCATTGTTAATCAAGAAGATGATGGTGTTCTGTCCACATCGCAGCATCGTTGACACATCTTGTGCAGTCACCTGTATGCAGCCACATTCAGAGATTTTAATTCATATGTAAAAATTGACCAATAATATTTTTCAAGTAAGCATTAGAAGCGAAGTGTAGCGTCCCCTGTTCCACGAATGAATAGGAGATTATTGCATCAAGTGAGAAAATGTGAGCAAATAGTGTATGTTACAAGGTTCTTGGTTATATACCTGGAAGCTACCGTCACCAATACATGCAATGACACGCTTCTCTGGCACAGCCTGGGCATACCCAAGAGTTGCCCCAACCGACCAACCAATTGAGCCATATTGCATTTGGAACTCATACCTGAAAAACACAAATTCAAATTCTTGGTTAAACTTGTGAACTACAAAAATATGACCCTGTACAGCATTCTCTATTGCTTACCCGCATCCCCTGGGCAATTTTAACTTCTGGCAGTTAAACCATGAGTCCCCTGTCTCAGCAATGACAGCGGTTTGGCTAGACAGCATATTCTGTATATGTTGGAAGAGAACATTAACCCTCAGTGGTTCCTTGGGATCCTTTTTTAAAGGTTGACCATCAGGAACAAAAATCCTGCGGTAGTTCTCAAAAGCAGTATTGTTATGCTTCACCCTTTTTGCAAGGGCCTTGAGAAAATCCTTCATCAAAACACAACCAAATGCAGGTCCATTTGCAATGACGACACGATCAGGCTGCACAATGATGGCCTTCTCTTTCTTGAGAAGGAGAGAGTATCCAACAGAGCTATAGTCATTGAAAATAGGTCCAGCAAACAAGTAAGCATCTGCAGATTCCACAATCTCAGCACAGAAGGCAGTGCTCACTGCACCCCAATAAGTACCAATGAAGTGGGAATGGTGTTCAGGCACAAGCCACTTAGCCGATGGCATCACAGCCAGGGCATAACCAGACGCATCAGCTAAATCAACAAAGGCGTCTGATGCCTTTGCAACCCTCAGTTTAGGCCCACCCACCAAAACAGGTTTTACTGCCTTGTTCAAGAACTCTGCTGCTGCTTCAACTGCAGCCTCCAATCCTAGTTTATTACTCAATCTGTACAGGAAAACACCATCTTTTTATCAATATACGATCATCCATCTTCTATATTGAAATCAATCAGCAAAATCACTAAGCACAAATCAAGAAGCTAAAAAGTAAAAACCCACCTGGGAGAGAGAGAAAATGGGACTGGCTCACGGCTAAAAGTCGGATGAGGAATTGCAGACAAGTTACAGCTAATGCTAAGATAAACAGGCTTGCTTTCTTTCAAAGCAGTGGATATAGCAGTATCAATCTGCTCATGTGCATCTTCCAAGTTATTCACCACAGCCTATCAAAATCATGAAACACCCAATAAAAAAACCATCATTAAAAGAATATAAAAGACAAATCCTTAACCATCCATGAACACAAAACAATACATAGTAGATGAGATGTTTTACCTGAAAGCAAGTAACAGTCTGAAAACACCTTAACTCCTGGCTAAAATCAGGCAACCCAATAGTGTGATGAAGAATCCTATTTGTCCCATAATCATTGGAATTAGGCCCACCGACAATACATATCACAGGCAGATTCTCACTATAAGCACCAGCGATGGCATTAAGAACACTGAGACCCCCAACAGTGAAAGTGACAGCACAGGCGCCAACACCACGAGATCGAGCGTAGCCATCGGCAGCATACCCAGCATTGAGCTCATTACAACAACCGATCAAGTTAAGTTCAGGCTCAGCGATGAGATGGTCAAGAAGAGTGAGATTAAAGTCGCCGGGGACAGAGAAAACGTCAGTGACGCCAATTTGGACGAGCCGACGAGCCAAGTGGCGGCCGAGAGTGGAGTCAGGAGAGCTAATAACGGAAGGGGAAACGGAGTTTTGGATGGTCGAAACGGCGCCGTTGGGTGGGGAGCACATGTCGGTATTGGTAGGCAGACAGGCGTCGATAGATCCAATTTTGGTGTCCATTGAAAGGAAAAGATGGAAACTTTGAAGGTGATGATTGAAGAAGGAGGTGAATGAGGACGGGTGTATAAAAGAGAGATGGATTATTGGTATAAAAATGGTATATGGGTATTTGTTTAAATGTGAAGAGGAGAGAAGAAACGGGAAGAATTTATAGGTGATTTTTCTTCAGCGCGGGAACATTAGTGGAGAAAAGCCAGCTGCTGATAACACATACCAGGGGCGGTTTCGACTCAGAAAACGTTTTTCTTTTTTTTTTTTTTTTTTTATTTATGAGGATCAATGGCCATGATCGTTTGCATCTGATTTAGTGAGAAAAAAATTGTTCTGCGAGTAATTTACTCGTTTTAATCATGGAACGATTTTATTTTGTGAATGAAAAAATTGTCCTGCAAGTAATTATATATACGCTACCATTGTAAACATGATATTTGTTTTTAATTACCATTGTAAACATGATTTTCGTTTAGTTTTACAAAAGGTTCTTCAAAATTTCCTAAACGAAAATCATGATTCTTAAACGAAAAACGAACTTTTTTTTTAATCTTTTGAATTTATTATAAATGCTTTTATTTGGATTCAATTTTACTAATTATCGCTAAACTTACAATTTATTATAAAAAATAATTAATTTATTTTTTATAATTTAAATATTACTGAACTTAATATTTTTTAATATAAAAATTATTTTAATTGATTTTCGATAATATCATTGTCGGAATAATGACGTGACAAGCGAAAATACTGATGTGGCATACCACGTCATATGAATGAACATACGTAATGTTGCCACATTAATGTTACATCACCAATCTTCTGATGATGTGGCGTTGACGTAACGATAATATTATCAAAAATCGGTTAAAATAATTTTTTTGTAAAAATATAATAAATTTAGTAATATTTAAATTATAAAAAATAAATTATTTATTTTAAATAATAAATAATAAATTCAATGATCGTTGGTAAAATATATTCTTTTATTTGATATTAATTTTTAAATTTATATTTATTATTATTTTCTTATATATACCAAGTGAACTCAGCTTTATTATATTTTTTACAATCAGTTGATAACAAAAGTGATGCTTGACATGTAAAATAATACTTTCTTTAGAAAAATAAGAATTAAAGGGACAATTTTTCTCTTTGAAGGTAATATGTATAAATTGGAGTCCATTGCATTTTATTCCGTTTAATGAATTTTATAAATTGGACCTCGCCGTTTCAATTTCGCAACTCATCTTTGCAGGATTGTGATATCCCAAGCAAGCTCCATTATCAGATTCCGTAATTCTGTATTTTTCAAATAATTTTTAAAATATTTCATTTTTCTAAATAAAATTTGAAAAAAATATTATTTATAAAAACATCTCGCTTTATAAATTGTATGAAAAGATTTACGCTATGTCACTTAAAAAATAAAAGTAGTTATATAAGCAACAGTGAAGCAATTATAACACTTGGTTATAATTATTTTTTTATTTTTTTATCTGTTATTTTTATTTTTTTACAAGAATTAATAAATATTAATTAAATTTAAATTTAATATTAAATTATATAATTTTGATAAAATTATTAAATTTAATTAATTTTAAATAAATTAATTTTTGTTGAAAAATTAAATAAAAATTATATTATATTAAAAATTTAAAAATATCTTATTAAATGAAATTTGAATTTTCTAAAAAATAATAAATAAAAAAGAACGGATACACTTAATTTACATCTCCTCCTATATGTGGATGTTAGCAAAAAAAATTATGTGAATGTCCGCTAATAGTTTATGTTTTGTCTTGACATTGGAGAATAGTCGTAAAGAAGATTAAAATTGAAATTCTCCACATTATTGGTCAAAGGAAAATAAAGATTCTGACAAAAGTGGAACGCAACCTGAAATTAGTGCTTTATGTACTATGTTGATGATATATTAACTCTAATTTTGTTTTAAAAAAATATCAATGCATCATTGAATTGGTGTAAGAATTTTCAATTCCTAATTTTATTTTTATAATAAACTCATTAATATGAGAAAGTTAGTAAGTAAATGATGAGTTTTGAATTTTAGATTACAAATGAGAAGGAGCATGTGTTTGTGAGGCAAGAATGAAAAAGCCGACCAAAGTCAATATGATCAGCAAAAAATTAAATTAGGATCTAGGGGAAGACAATTAGGCATGCCCTGCCCCCGTTTTTTTATTCTGCTGGCTCATTGCCATGTACAGTAGTCCCTCTAGGCCACTGCCTGCTGAAGACTGTACAAACGACGCCGTTGGAGGGTTTCTAAAACCACTGCAAAGATTTTCTGCATTTTGACTAAAAACAGGCGGTGCTTTCCAAAACCAGAGGAGTTGATGGTAAATAAATTAGCTTAATAATAGACAACTAAGTGTGCATGCAAACGTACACGTAGGTAGTAGAATGCGTGTGGGCAGACAATTCTAGGAGAACCATTAATATACCATTGCCACCTGACCGCCAATGCACACTTAAACTTTTTTTTTCGTTTTTTAACAAGTGCAAGGGTTTATTTTATGACAATTTTAACTCTAAAAAAACATTGGACAACTTTTGCAAGTTCTTTTCACATATTATGCTTATTGCTTTTTTATTTTTTATGCGTATTAAAGTAACTGTTAATTTTTTAATTAAGTAAAACATTTTTAGAAATATTATAATATACTGTTTTATTTTAAATATTCTTAATCTAAGAGGGCAGATCTACCTGTGGCAAAAAGAGTACCTTCAGAAACAAATGTAGTACTTTATATATATATATATGCATAAAACGAAGCAAGCGCAATGGCAAGGACCATGGTTATTAAAACCGGACCGGACGGTCGAACCGGTTTAACTGCGAACCATCGGCTGGTCTGGTTGATTCAATGGGTGTAACCGGATTGGATAAAAACCGAAAAATACTGTTTCAAACCGCCAAAAAAGGGATAAAACTGAAAAAAACCGATTTAATTTTAGAAAAATTAACTTTTTGTCCAAAATATTAATACAATATTATTTTTTCTGGAAAAAATAAAATTATAAATACAAAATAATTAAAATTCAAATAATTTAATAAATTTTTTATGAATAAAATAAAATTTTATAATTTATATTTGAAAAATTTCTTTAAAAAATTATAAGTTTTTACTATATTTATCTTAAATTTTTGTTTTAAATATTGAATGACTTGAAAATATAGTTTTGTTGTTAATATTTAATGATAAATATATTTTTCTAAATTATTTTTAATTTTTTTATATAGTGATATTTTCATAATATTTATATAAAACTTAAAAAATAATATATTTTTTAAAAAATAAAAAAAATTCGATTGAACCCTAATAAATCAATTGAATTACGAACCCTTAAATTCTTCGATTCTTTATTCGGTTCAGTTCGGTTTTAATAACATTGGCAAGGACGACAGACCACCGCGAATAGTAAATGTCACGTGTTATGCAAAAGCCAACCTGGATTCATCTACTGCTCGTGAAGTTTTTAGTTTTATAGGTGGACGTTTCCAATTTAGATTTCTCCTCCAAACTTTTCTTCACATACTTAACATTATACTAAATTAAATTTATCTTTTGGCTTTAAATCAATAAATAAAAACATCAATAAGTTCACCATAATACTATCTTTTCTTTTCAACTCCACAATTCTTGTTAAAAACATAAATCCTTGTCAACTAATGTGGAATAATCTACTCCCTCCCTACACTTTTTATTTTCTTTTATTTTTAATTATAATTCACTTTTTTATATTATAATTAATTATTCCATTCTCTAATTTATCCTTATTTAATATTTATTATTATCGATAAATATTAAATATTATCTTATATTTTTTATATATAAATTTAACAAATGTAAAAATAGATTGGTTTATGTATAAATAAATTATATTATTCAAAAAATATTAACCGCATCTTCTTAATTCTCATAAAATAGAAAGTATATGCTTATTTATATAGGACAAAGAAGTACATAAAAATTTTTTGATTGAACAGTTCGTACAATCTAATTAGCGGTTGCTTAGTTATAGTTGATAAATAGAATATTATAATTATTTGATAAAAATTTTAAGAGTGGTTGCAATTTATATATTGTTATTATTATTGCAATTTTTAATTCAATCACATAAAAAAGCAAGTCATATTTACACTGTATAATTTTTTCATGTTATATGACATGTTGATAGTAACTTATTCATGAGCAGTCTCATGAATACAATATAGATCAGACAGTTCCCATTTGATTAAGCAACTAGAAATAACTAATATTAGCTGAATCACAATCCATTAACATAATCTTATTTTTAAATCGTTTCATAAAGGTAGTCCATTTTTCACTCACACCAATATGAAAAATTAGCTAATGTGATTGAATTAAAACTTTTTTGACATAATAATTTATATTTGTTAATTACTATCAGGATGCAAGTAGACAATAATTTAAGATACCACAGAGGAACAAAAACATTTATGGATTTTAACGTAGGAAAAGTAGTCTTGCAGTTTCTTATATCCAATTATCATCTAAATGTTAATGTCTATACTATTGTTAGTGTAAGAAACTCTTCAAAGTTTTCTAAATCTTTTTCCTTTGGACTCAAAATATGAAGTTCAAAATCTATCACAAGCCATTTTCTTATGAAATGGGTAATTCTTGGAAACAAAGTTCTTGCCTACTCTTTTAAAGGTATTCTCTATATTTAAAGCCTGCAACAAGATACCTAGGACTATGGTGGTTATCAAGAGTGTTCAAAAACAGTTTGAATGGATTGCAATGAGAAAAGGGGAAAAAAAGAAGACAAAATTGATTCTTAAAGGACAAAGGGAATTTCCCAACCGTAATCTCTGAGGTCCTATAACCTGCATTTAGTGATGATCTTAACACTTTCCGCTATCTACATTATATCAGAACACAGTGTCAAATCTCTTTCCTTTGGTTGTCTTATTTGATCACTGGCTTCTGTCTTGTCTTGCTAAATTCTACATCTCCATTAAGAATAGAGCTAATAAATCTCTCTACTTCTTCTTCAGTCATTTCACCCTTGAACGTTGCAAATTTTCCCTTTCTAGGTTTGTATGCCACTAATAACTTATCCAGTGATTTCAATCCAGATTTGTCAAATGCATTCAGGAACGCTGGCCGCTTCTTCGCATCTAGGAGAACATAGGAAATGGAATTCCTGGATGTTGAATCTTTATTCTGTTGCCTTGAAAATGACTTTCGAGAGATCTGTGGACACAAATAATGAAGAAAACAAGAAAATCAGTGCAAGAACATGATTTTATACTTTTTTATATGCTTCGGATAAATTAAATTTAATCTATGAATAAAGGGTATAAATTTAATCTATGAATTAAGGGCATCTCAACTCCCCACGGAAAATAAATAAACCAACCATGAAACAATAAGTATCCATCTTGCAGATACTTAGACTAACAGAAGAATCAGTATTTCAGGCATCGGCCTACAAATTTGCAAAACCATCTCAAAACGATTTGTAAACAAAGAATTAAATCATCCCATCCGTTCATTTAAAAAAAAAAAAAAAAAAACTATACAAGAAATTACAAGAGTATCATAGTAGGTTGGCTTGTAATTTACTTTTGTAAACTTTCAAGTGCCTACCAGTTGATAACCAGTGTTAGCTCAACTCTATAGTAAGGGTGAATATATTTCCCATTACAAACCAAAAAGAAAGAGGGAGAAAAAGAAGTGATGGCGAGAATAAAAAATAGGAAGAAATGTGTTTTGAGGGAAATAATATGTGATTTCACCAGCCATCTTTCACGTTCAGAGAACAGACTGAAATCTTCCATAAAAGAATAAATAAAAGTTCCCGTAATAGGAAATTTCTACTCACCTCAGATAACATAGATTCCAGTTTCGCCCTTGCTTTTGAAGATCTGCAAGCACCAATGATGCAAACAGGGTTCTTCTCCCCGAAAATATCATCAAAATTCAATCCTGTCAGCAAAGGCACCTGTTTCTCAGCAGCAGCATCCTGCTTTCTAGCCTGACTTGATGCTACCTTCATGTTCCTTTTCGTGAGCCCAGCAAGTAAGGTACTAAGATCCTGAACTGCAGATTGCAAATCTTTGACGGAGATCCCTGTTTTTAAGACATGCTTTTCTCCATTTGACAACCAACCAACTATAGCTGGAAGTGAATTAACTCCTAACTTCTTTGCGATTGGATCAGTCACATCATGAACCTACGTTAAGACTTACCATTGTTAATATCAAATACAAGTAAAGGAAGTGTCCTTTTCATAGTCAACAAAAACTCGGAAATTCTTGTTCACTTCTGCTAAGATACCTTTGCGGATAAATCCACTAAAATTTTTAAGTATAAATATTCAGTTTGATATCAGAATGTACGCTCATCATCTGAATGAAAGGTTAGCACAGAAAAATCAACATTTCCTTTGCACCATGGTCTTCATGTTTAAAATAATTAAATCTATCATGTTTAGACAAGCAAAATTTCTAGCTTATTCAGACAGATATATTAGATTAGAGAAAAATTAAACTCATAATAAGCTGATTTATGAACCATAATATACCTCTGCATCATTGAAAATGAAGCGTTTATGATATCAGCCACTAAGGACACGCCAGATAACAGTTGTTTCTGTTTTAGTGGAAAGAAGCAAGATTCTGGGTAATTTTTCCCAGCCACCAGAAAAAGACTCAACACGCTTTGAAAATCTTGGTAAATGATCTTGGCAAAAAGTTTTCAAACTCTTAGCACCTAAATCTCCATTGTACTCCACCAATGAGCCCTTATCACTTGTTTTGTATGAATACACAAATATCCTTGGCATTTGGCGCGGATTTATTTTGATTTCCGTACAAAAGGAGTTCTCAGTTTCACAATTTAGACTTCCTACCTGCAAAAGGAAAGAAAGATAGTGAGCATGTGAAGCAATAAAAAGATAATTGCATGATAGAAACTCATGAGTTAAACATGTACCTTCAGAGCTCCTCGTAATGACTCAGCAACCTCCTCTATGATTGATTCATGATAACTGCTCCCTCTTAATGAGGGAGAATAAGATAGCAAAAGCCAAGTCATCCCTTGGTCTACAATTTCATTCTTAAAGAATATAGAATTTATGGGATTTATGCTCTTAGTGGAGCTTCTTGAGCCGGATTGAAAACTAGAATGAGACCTGGCAGAACCTCCAAAACCACCAAACGGACCCCAACCAATATCAACCCCAAAAAGATTGAAGAAAATATCATTCGGGCCAGAACCACCAAAGGAAAATGAGAATGATTTGGAACCTCCCTGCCCCCCCATATTTTGCCATTCATCTGGCCTGAAACTAAACCGATTTTGCCCCTCTCCACTGTTTGTAAAATAAGTATATCCACCCTGATCACCAGGAGAGCCAGCACCAAATCCAGGATTGCTCTTCTCATCCCCATATAGGTCATAATTCTTTCTCTTCTCTTCATCTGATAGAATCTCATATGCTGATGAAATAAAAGTATATATAAGTAAATATTATAACAAGAAATAAATAGATATTTGGAATTGTGTTAAAACCCAAAAACAATAACAACCACCACAAATCAAGGCCTGGAACACACTACATACTGACAATGCTAGTTCCTAACGTAAACACTTCGTCAGCAGATGATAGAAACACATACCATTATTTATCTCAGCAAACTTCTCCTGAGCACCCTTGCTTTTGTTCTTGTCGGGATGGTATTGAAGAGATAGCCTACAAATAGATATTTGCTAAAGAATGACACTACAAGAAAATTCTCAAACACCGACGGAAAATTACCAACGGAAAATTTTCCGTAGGCAATTACCGACAGAAAAATGTTTTCCGTAGGGAAAATGTCTGAAAATATATATTTTGCGACGGAAATATCAATGGAGGGAAATTTGCAGCCCAAATTTAATGTCGGTATTTTACCTACGGAAATTTCATTCTGTAGGGAAATTGAAAAAATTGAATTATATAAGTTAATCTAAACTAAATTCATGTAAATTTTTATTTAGTAACTATATTAATAATAAATTTATATCTAAATAATTTATCCTATCATTTATTGTAAAATAGAAAATAATTTTATAATATTTAGTATTTCGAATTGCAACGTGTATTAATAAATATATTTAGTATTTATATAAATAGAACCTCCATTCCTATGTCATTATGTTTTGAGACATAAATCTCATATCTTGTATTTTTTTCAACTTTTACCGCTGATTTTGTTTCACAGTAATAAAGTGGCTTGTTTGCCTTAAAAAAATCACATATCATTATTAGTCATTATTCAATATTAAAGACAATTAATTCATTTAATATGATGTGGTCATATAATTTTTACCTCCAACAGATAAGCTTTCTAATAAGCTATTTTTGTCAAAATTATAATAGTAACTATATTTTTATTTTTGTATAGCATGCATGAGATTGATGCTTCTTTCACAAGACTTTTAAGTGGAGAGAAAGTGATGAGTTAATTCTTTTGTAGGTGGCAATTAATATCATGAAAAATTATTATAATATGATAAATTGGAACTCCGAATTTTTCTTGCTTTTCTAAAAATTCCCCTAAAAAAGCCCTACATTAACTAGAGTATATTATTAAAAAAATAATATATAGAAAAGAATGGTGGAATCCAACTTTAATGAAAACAATCATAGCAACACTAGCTGCAATAGTTGCCAATGGCAAAAATTAGTTAATTAATTGTGACTATTTTTATATGATTTTCATTTTTATTTTTTAAATACTATTATTATATAATTTTCATTTTTAATAATTAAGTTTTATTTATATTTAAATAGAGCATTTAATCTAACAAATTAAACATTATGGGCACTATATTCATGCAATTTGGATTTATTATTAACTTTATAATTTATTCTTGCAATATTATAAAAGGAAAATTGGGGTTTAATGTCAATTACCGACGGAATATATTCTGTAGGTAATTACCGACGGAAATATTCCGTAGGTAATTACCGACGGAAAATTCTTTTCCGTAGGGAAAAGTGTCTGAAAATATATATATTACGACGGATAATAAATCCGTCGTAAGTAATGGAGGAAAATATAACCGCTCAATTTACCGACGAAAATTAGCGACGGATTTTAAAATATCCGTCGTAAATTTGGCGCCAATATTTCACGGCTAAAATTTCACACGAAATTTACCGACGGAATTTTTTAGGTGTTTGACGCCAGCAGCTACTGAGGCATGGCTTTTTAAAATAAAGAGATTGTTTGAAATTACCCATAGTTCTGAAAAAGAGAAGCTTGAGGGTATCATAGCCTTGCTTCAGGGTCCAACTTTTATTTGGTGGGACTCACTACGGAGACATACACCTACAGACCGTCTGAATTGGAAGTTCTTCACTGATCAGTTTGAGAAGAAATATGTTGGGTCTGAATACAGGCTTGCTATGCAAGATGCTTTTTGGAGGCTGAGACAAGGAAATCGTACAATAGCTGAGTATGATAGAGAGTTTGAGCGCTTGAGCGCTTATTTAGATGAGGGCTTGGCTACAGAAGAGGGATTATATCAACGATTTGAGAGGGGACTGCATACTGAGTTGAGGCAGATCATCAAGGCCCAGAAATACCCAGATCTGAGAACTATGATTGATGCAGTTCTCAAGTTAGAAACTACTCAGGTTGAGCAAGCAGAGAGGCAGTCCCGATTTCAGCAAAAGAGAAAGCAGGGACAGAGCAGTGGAAAGTCAGGACAGAGTAAAAAGCAAAAGGGTCATCAGGCACCTCAGGGTCATTCACCAACAGGCAGAGGACAGGGTAGTGCCTCCCATGGCAAGTCTACTGCCACCACGACATCTAGTGCACCCCGAGGCAAAGATAGTGGGTCAGCAGTATAGTGTGAGCATTATGGCAGGACGCACCCTGGGGAGTGCAGATTTCTGACAGGAGCCTATTTCAAGTGTGGGTCCCGAGATCACCAGATCAAAAACTGTCCCATGATACAGACTGCTTCAGTAGCTTTACCAGCTTTCGGTACTAGATCTTCTGCACCACGTGGCCGTGGTAGGGGAGCAGCCCCTAATTCGTCAGCCTCCAGACCAGTTGGCCAGTCATCTTAGGGACAAAGGCGGTCAGGGGGACAGACATATGCTGTGAGAGCTCGTGAAAAGGAGGATGCTTCTGATGTGATTATGGGTAAGTTCATTCTGTTATCTGACTCTGTATATGCATTGATAGATCCTGGATCCACACATTCCTATATTAGCACAGAATTGGCACGGGATAAAGGGATGAAAGAGGCCTACTTGGACCAGGACATCTTGGTGAGTAATCCTCTGGGGCATAGTGTGGTAGTGAATAAGGTATATAGACAGTGTCCTATCAGTATCCAGGGACATGTATTCCTGGCAAATCTTATCGAATTGCCCTTCCATGAGTTTGATTTAATTCTTGGGATGGATTGGCTATCCGTCCACCAAGCGACTGTCGAGTGTAGAAAGAAGAGGGTTACATTACAGCTTCAGAATGGTGATGACATCACTATTGTAGGTGCGAGATCTGACTTTTTGTCGGAGGTGATATCAGCTACTACAGCAAAAAGATTGATTAGGAAAGGCTGTAAAGCATATATGTGTTTTGCAGTGGAGGCGAAGAAGGATAGTTTAAAGGTGTCAGATGTGCCTACAGTTAGGGAATTCCAGGATGTGTTCCCAGATGAGCTTCCAGGCTTACCACCTGATAGAGAAGTGGAATTCTCCATTGAGGTCACTCCTGGTACTGGTCCTATCTCTATTGCTCCGTATAGAATGGCACCTGCAGAATTGAAAGAGTTAAAGATTCAGCTCCAGGAGTTACTTGATAAGGGGTTTATCAGACCTAGCACTTCTCCATGGGGAGCACCTGTCCTATTTGTAAAGAAAAAGGATGGGACTCTTCGATTGTGCATAGACTACCGGCAACTAAATAAAGTGACAGTCAAGAACAAGTATCCCCTTCCTCGCATCGAAGATCTATTTGATCAGCTTAAGGGAGCGGGTGTCTTCTCCAAGATAGATCTGAGATCGGGCTATTATCAAATGGGGGTAAAAGAAACTGATGTGCCTAAGACTGCTTTTCGTACTAGGTATGGCCATTATTAGTTTTTGGTCATGCCATTTGGGCTTACAAATGCACCAGCAGCTTTCATGGACCTGATGAACAGAGTTTTTCACCCCTACTTGGATCATTTTGTGGTGGTCTTTATTGATGACATACTGGTGTATTCTAAGACACCAGAAGAGCATGATAAACATTTGAGGATTGTATTGCAGACATTAAGAGAAAAGCAGCTTTATGCCAAATTTAGCAAATGTGACTTTTGGCTGAATGAAGTATCATTTTTGGGTCATGTTATCTCAGCAGAGGGTATTGAAGTAGATCCTTCAAAGATTGAAGCAATCCTTCAGTGAAAGCCACCCAAGAATGTAACCGAAGTGCGGAGTTTTCTGGGTTTAGCTGGATACTATAGGAGATTTATCAAGGGCTTCTCCACCATTGCAGTTCCTATGACAAGACTACTATAGAAAAATGTCAAATTTGTGTGGACTGATAAGTGCCAAGAGTGTTTTGAGAAGTTAAAGACGATGTTGACAGAAGCTCCTATACTTACTCAACCTGAGTCAGGCAAGGATTTTGTCATTTACAGTGATGCTTCCAAGAATGGGCTAGGCTGCGTTCTAATGCAAGAAGGTAAGGTGATAGCTTATGCTTCTCGGCAACTCAAGACTCATGAGAAAAACTATCCTACTCATGATCTAGAGTTAGCAGCCATTGTTTTTGCACTAAAGATATGGAGGCATTACTTATATGGAGAAAGATGCTACATTTACTCAGATCACAAGAGTTTAAAGTATTTGTTTACCCAGAAAGAACTCAATCTTAGACAGAGACACTGGTTAGAGTTGATCAAAGACTATGATTGCTACATCGACTACCATCCAGGAAAAGCAAATATAGTGGCTGATGCGCTCAGCAGAAAATTTATGTCAGGTAATGTTAATGTTTTGAAATGAATTTGTGCAAGGCATTGATAAGTGTAAATGATTAATAGTAATCTTTGCAGCTCTTCGGGCAATGAAAACCAGCTTAAGTTTGGCTATGGAGCTATAATAGCTGAACTACGAGTTAAATCGGATTTTGTACATCAAGTGAAAGCGGCTCAGAAAGGAGATGACAAACTAAAGGCCATTGTGGAAAAGCTACAGCATAACAGTGAAAGTGACTACTCATTGTCAAATGATGGAAGCCTTTATTTCAAAGGAAAACTTTATGTGCCAGCTCAGGAAGAATTGAAGAAAGAGATTCTGACAGAAGCACACCATAGTAGCTATGCTATGCATCCTGGGAGTAACAAAATGTACCAGGATTTGAAAGTCTACTATTGGTGGCCAGGTATGAAGCGGGATGTAACTGAATTCGTGGGTAAATGCCTGACATGTCAACAGGTAAAAGCAGAACATCAGGTACCTTCTAGGCTACTTCAACCACTTGTTATTCCAGAGTGGAAATGGGATCAGGTAACCATGGACTTTGTGACTGGGCTACCTATGACTCAGTGGAAACATGATGCCATTTGGGTAATAGTTGATCGCCTCACCAAATCAGCTCACTTCTTGCCAGTTCGAATGGATTTCTCTTTGACCCGGCTGGCAGAACTCTATATAAAGGAAGTAGTTAGATTGCATGGAGTGCCTGCATCCATTGTGTCAGACAGGGATCCCAGGTTTACTTCTCACTTTTGGAAGAGTTTTCAAGATGCTCTGGGTACTAAACTTTGCCTCAGCACGGCTTTTCACCCTTAGACTGATGGACAATACGAGCGGGTGATTCAGATATTAGAGGATATGCTTCGGTGTTGTGTCCCTGAATTTGGTACTAATTGGGAAAACCATTTACCATTAGCTGAGTTCGCCTACAACAATAACTATCAATCCAGTTTGAAAATGGCTCAATTTGAAGCATTGTATGGTAGGAAGTGCAGGACTCCTTTGTGCTGGACTGAATTGAGTGAAAGAAAGCTTTTAGGTTCGGATTTGATTCTTGACTCTGAAGAAAAAGTCCAGATCATTAAAAGCAGACTAAAGGAAGCAATGGATCGTCAGAAGTCTTATGCAGATCTGAAAAGAAAAGATATTGAGTTCCAGGTCGGAGATAAGGTCTTTTTGAAGGTATCTCCATGGAAAAAAGTTCTGAGATTTGGAAAGAAGGGCAAGTTAAGCCCTAGATTCATTGGTCCGTATGAGGTGCTTCAACGAGTGGGTCCCGTGGCCTATAGATTGAAATTGCCATCTGTTTTGGAAAAGATACATGACGTCTTTCATGTGTCTATGCTTCGCAGATATAGGTCTGATCCGAGTCATGTGATAACCCCTGAAGAGGTACAAGTTCAAACTGATATGAGTTATGAAGAAAAACCAGTACGGATTTTGGCTAGGGAAGTTCGACAGCTTAGGAACAAACAGATTCTTTTGGTGAAAGTCCTATGGCATCACCATAATGTCGAAGGAGCAACATGGGAACCCGAAGCAATGATGAGATAGCGTTATCCTCTACTTTTTAGTTAAGGTAAATTTCGAGGACGAAATTTCTTTTAGTAGGGGAGAAATGTAATGGCCTCAACATCGGGTCAGCCGTGAACAATACTTTCCGATGGTGAATAGTATTTTCCGGGCCCGAAAGGATACCCGAAAGTCAAAAATATTTTATTGGACCATCGAAAAGTATTGGTCATGGTGAGTCCGGAATTGAAATTTGAAGTGAAATTGAGATCAAATGGACCTCCAAAAGTCAAAAATACTAAAAAGTTAGCGAATCAATTTCTCTGTTAGGGAACGTGACTTGATTTTGCGTAAACGATTAAAAATAGTAAACGAACTCCGAATATTGCCATATTTTGCATGCCTACATGAATTTTTGTTTAGAATATTTTAGTGATGAGAATTGAATTTTTCGGTGACACCGGCAGTTGTCGAATCGGACCGATAAGTTTGAATCGGATCGATCACGAACTCCGATTGAGCCAAAAATTTGCGTGATAGCTATTTTTGATGTGGTAAGAGTGATGGAATTATTTTCAAGTGATTGGATGGCTGAAAGAGAGAGAAATTAAATTGGACCTTTTTAGTTAGTTGGGCAAAGCCCAACATTTTGGCCCAATTTTGGGCCCATTGGAAAGATATTTAAAGATCAAAAATCTGGAGAAAACTCCAGAACTCAGCTCTTCTTCTTCCTCTCCCTCCTTGGCCAAATTCCCTTCCATCTTCTCTCTCTCTCTCTTGCTTCATATCTACTCAAAATTTCTCCCAAATTCCAACTTAGGAATTGTAGTTCCATCCCTCTAATATACTAAAATAGCTTCACTTGATTGATTTGGGCAAGGAAAGTGAAGAAATCAAGGAAAGAAAGAAAGAGGGGTAAGTTGGAGCTTGAGAATTTTAATGTTTTAAATTGATTTCTTAGTGGTTTTTCATAGATTTTTGGGTGTAGATTGTGATTATGAGGTTGGTTTTTGCATTTGAGAACAAGAAAATGAAGAAATCTAAGCTTAAATGGGCTGCCCTATGTAGGTGAGCAAGTAGAGGAAAGTTTTTCCAAGAACAAAGGCAAGGGAAAGGAAGCCTAGACTCCCTAATTCAAGAGAAAATTATAAGTGACTAATAAATCTTTACATTTTCTAAGTTTATGAATTTTTCTTAATTATGTAATTAGGACAAAAATGTTTAAAGTTGTTAATTGATGTAAATATGTTAGGATAATTGTAATTAAGTGAGAAAAATGATGAATGGAAGATGAAAATGAAAGAAATACAATT
>JBBPFJ010000427.1:0-56196 GCA_037975025.1 Excoecaria agallocha
ACTGCTATCAGGTGCATTTTTGCATGCAGCCTATCAAGAAGAACAGCAAAATTAATAAAATAAAGTAAAATAAAATAAAATTTTGAAAAAGAAAGGACCTGTCTACAAACAAGCAATTTCAGCGCTAGTCCTAGCACCTACTAAATCAAATATACAGACCAGTGCATTCAGATCAAAACAAACTCTGTACTAAATTCAATGTCAATTATAGCACCCAGATTAATTTTGGGCCACCAAATTCAGGGTATGACGTACCCAGCTTCACAAAAAAAAAAAAAAGGGTCCCTACACAGAATTTGTCGATTACTAATGTTCCTCCCATCACTTGATAATGCCTTAGTCAACAACTTATAGAATCTACTGCTTTCCATTCTTTTCTCTGACAGATTGGTGCACAGTAATGTAGTACCAAAAAGAAGGAAAAAAAAAAGGAACAAAAGAGAACACATCCATAAGCAAGGAACTGGTTTGCTTACTATGATAGATAGACAGCACAATTTGTGAAAAGTCGCTAGTTAATTAGAGATGTCTAAGAAGTGCTTGGATGGTTATTCTTTTTTCCCTATGGACATTATAATAACAGTTTTCTAACAGTTATGTACTGAGTAATTTAATTTATAGAATGGCAGAGAATGGAATTCTTCTTAAAAAACTATCATACTCATGAGCTAAACAGCAATCATACTATTACATTATTTTCTATTTAGATTAATTGTTCTGCATTGTGCATCAACCTCTGTTCAATTCAGATAGCTTCCTATTTACCATTACATCAAATGACTAGCATGGAATAAAGCTTTGGAAACCAGCATGAGCAGAACCACTTACATTCAAGTCTTTGATGATAGGATGATCTGGATTGATCTCTAGTATTCTCCTTCCTCTCATGAACTCCAAGCTAGCAGTGTCTCCAAGAGCTTGTGCTTTCATCAACCTGCAAAAAGTGAGAAACTATGAATATGATAAAAATGCATGCTTGACTTTCCATATTAGTTGTGATCTTTGGGGACTGCAAAAATATGATAATAACATATTCTTGGGCGTATAATATATTAAGCATAATCTTTGGAGGAGGGTTTGGCCATAAAAGACCATTGTTACCTTTCCATATTGGCTGACCATCCAAACTTGCCAGAAACAAGCACACATGGAGATGAACTTAGACGCTTAGAAACTTGAACTTTGGCCACTTTGTCACCAAGTTGCTGCTTTATCCAATCACAAAGGAGATTGAATTCCTGTTTCGTTTCTCTTTCTTTGACCTCATCCTCATCACCTGGTATTAGAACGTCATCTAATTATAAAAGATGTCTCACAGAAAACTCCAGAAGATCAGATGTTGTAAGTTCTAACAGAATATTGAGTTAAAACCAATTTTATTTAAAAAATAAAAAAAGCAGTAGTAAGTTCTAACCAAGCTCTAGATCTTCCTTGCTGATATCAACAAACTTCTTCTCTTTGTAGGTCTGGAGGTTCTGGATGGCAACTTCATCAATTGGCTCCACCAAATAAAGTACCTAGAACAATAAAAATTATCAAACCACATCAGATATCCAGAAAACAAAAAGTAAAAGCTGGGACTTACCCGTATCAATTCACAAAGCCTGAAACTGTGAGATAAATTTGTGAAGGCCAAATGAAAGGGCATGGCAAGCAATATATTGTCCTTATGACAACTACAAGAATATGAAGATTTACTCAAGATCCTCAAAGCTTATTGTACTAAAGCCAAAATCTGCAGAACAGCATACCTCAATGCTTTTTTGAACCAACTTCTCCAAAAATGGAGCAGTTTTGGCACTTTTCAAACTGTCCGTTGCCAAGTAATAGATAGCTTTTTGGTTCTCCCCCATGTTCTCAACATAATCATCTAAGGTTGTAAGTTCATCCTCACTTTTGGAAGAGTGGAATCGCAGCAAGGGAGTTATGCGCTTGTGATTACCAGTGTCTTCGACACAACCTAATTTCAAAAACCTACCAAAATTCTCCCAGAATTTCTTATAATCCTGAAATCATGTTAACCACAAGTGTTAACTAAACTCCAGTGAAAAGAAACAAAACTCCACGAAAGTCAATCATTACCAACCTCTTTATTTTCACTTTCTGATAGCTCTTGAATCATGTCGAATGTTTTCCTAACAAGTCTCTTCCTCATAATTCTCACAATTCGACTCTCTTGAAGAATTTCTCGAGAGACATTCAAAGGAAGATCATTGGAGTCCACTACACCCTTTACAAAGCTCAGATACCTTGGGAACTGTCAAAAAATCACAATTAGCTTATTGCAAGGAAATCATGACCTTATACACACATACACAAGCAAAAACATTGCAACTAATCATTGGACAAGACAAAGAAAGCTATATCCATTTATAACAACAAAGAAATTTTTAGATTTCCAGGAGTAACGATAACTCTTGTCAAGCCTTTGGTCAACATATAGAAGGATATGAACAAGGATCTTCTCCAGTTAGATTTTAGTGCATGCATATAGATACATCCCATGGATAACATATTTACATGCCCATAACATAGAGCAAATTTCTAGATTCCAGTAATGATATCATGGGAATACTTACCAGTTCTCCATCAAAGTCATCTGAGATAAACACCCGCTTCACATACAAGCGTATATTCTTTGTTTTTGGATTCATAATTTCCTCATTGTTAAGAGGCCCCATTCCAGGGATGTATAGAACACTTCTAAACTCCACCTCCCCCTGAAAACGTGAACAGAGCATACTTCATACAAATCCAATGTGTAGTGAACTTATACAACCAATATCCAATTTAGTACCTACCTCTGTCGTGAAATGTGTATATGCAAGTGGATCCAAGAATTCATTAAATGTTTTCTTGTAGAATTCTTGATACTCCTCCTTCTCAACTTCTTTCAGGCTTCGCATCTGTTACATACCAATAATATGAGCAATAGTAAACAAGGCAATAATGAAAGCATCCATTACGAAAGAGAGAGAAAGAGAGAGAGGCATTTGATTGTGAACCAGTTCTCACTCTCAAGCACATGACATGCAAGCAAAACTAGGACTCACTAAAATATTGATAAATTTCTGGTTCACTCACCCATATTGGTTTTGTTTCATTGGCTAATTCCCAGTCCCAATACTTCTCAGTCTTGTTTTTCTTCTTCTTCTTCTTCTCTTCCTGGTAATAGAAAAGGCATAAAAACAGACCTAAATGTCATGCATAACCACAAAAGTCAGCCAGAAGAGAAGAACTTGGATCCTAATTTACCTCAGGCTTTGCTTCTTCTCCCTCTTTTTGTTCTTCCTCTTCTTCAACCTGCCAACAAGTTTAAAGCAGTAAAGACTGTTTAAATAACTCTCAGCTTCACTGTAAAAAGAACACAAGCCAAAATGGTAAAAGAGAACAGTAATTTAAAATCATTACCCCAATGATTATTTCATCACGTATATGAATTGGTATTTCGTACAGAGAATTTAAGATAGAGGCAATGATTAACATTTTGAAAAGAACAATAAATAACAGAAACAAACATCTACATAAAGTTGCTCCCTCTCAACCCCACAACCACCACTAACCCCCTAAAGCAAATGGGTGAACCAACCAATCTCACCTCAACTGTCCTTGATTTTTCTTGCCATGTATAGATGGGGAAAGAAACAAACTGTGAGTAGTTCTTCACCAAACCCTGAATTCTAGCTGGATCCGAGAATTCATATTTATCATCCTCCTACAAAAAAACAATGATATATAACTATTATTGTATTCACAAAAAGAACCATGCCATCAATGAGCCAATATTCACAAGTTAAGCAAGATGTGAAGCAGAGAGATTATAAAGATGAGAGACAATAGTTGCCTACAGATAACAAAAACATACATTCCAGGATTACACTAAATATATTTTTCCACCATTTAAACTCATGCAAAATAACCAAAGAAAGAATCAAAATAAGAGAGTGCACAGCTGTTGTCTGTAAATATCAGAAAAAAAAAAATTGTGCACCAATTGATGTATATGTTTTTTGACACTTAAATTCATGCAGAAGATCCAAAGAGCTTAAGTACCCTTAGATACAGTGTAATTTGTGTTCCACGGCGCAGAAGCTTTTCAGGATCAGTTTCCTCCTTAATCACATATGTGCTACTGTCAGCTACTGCCTCCCAGACATATTGCTTATCTGACCTTGGGCTCTTCGTAGACACAACCACCTATTTGCACATATCACATAGGCAAAAACTTCATCAGAAGGTTGCCATGAAACCATCTGCTTTCTGCAACAAAATAAATAAAGGAAAGAAGCACATTGCAGCATGCCAAAAACATTGTAGAAATCATACTACACCTTCTCAGCTACAAGAAAAGCAGAATAGAACCCAACACCAAATTGACCAATCAAACCATTGTCCGCCCCAACATCTTTATTCTCCTGCCCAGATAAGGAAGAACATAATAATGACCCACATGCAAATTAATAAGGGAGAGGTGCTGGAATTTTCAGTGATGGACGAGAAACAGACACCTTCAACGCCTTCAGGAATTTTGAAGTGCCACTCTGGGCAATAGTTCCAAGACAGTCAACAAGCTCTTCTTTTGTCATCCCAATCCCAGAATCTCTGCAAGTTAAACAGAAATATTCTCAACTAATCTCACACATTCTTTTGAAGCAAATGCTGTGAAAAGAGAAGTAGTGACATACGTTATTGTAATGGTCCCATTGTCTGGATCAGGTTTTATACGTATCTCCAGGTCACCAGCATCTCCAAGCAAAGAGGGTTCAGTAACACTTAAGAATCTCAATTTATCTAAAGCATCACTTGCATTGCTGAAGCAGGAAAAAAAATTAAGTCAACATATAGATTAGAAGCACGGACTAAACCCATCTCGCTCACACAAGCAAATGAACAAGAGTTGACAAGATACGAAAATATATGCTGTGAAAAAATCAGGAAAGGAAGTGATGCCTTTCATGACAAATTAGTTGTTTCATTATATCATCAGAGGTTCGGCAAAATGGAAAATCAACTTAATATATCAAAGAGAAAGAATCAGCAAGCACTAAAACTACAAACTCAATTGACCATCTTTTTTTTTATATATATATATATATTTTCCAGTCACGAGAAATGCTTACCTCACAAGTTCTCTAAGGAATATCTCCTTGTGGCTGTATAGACTGTGAACTATCAAATCCAACAAACGACTAACCTGAACAGATAGAAATAATCAATCTTTAGTGCCCAAAACAAAAATGAGGCTCTCAACACCTCTTAACACCAAAAGCTCAATCATTGAACTGACTGCAAAATCCCTAAAAGTCGTCATCTTTATACAAGAAATGGAGATAAAAAAACCAAACAACCAATTAAAATTATGATACTTGTCCATAATACACGAATATAGGGGAAGATATTTGTCATTTCCCTTATCTAAATACACCATCTTCAATTAATATTAATTTCCAATAGTTTTGAACCAAACAATCCAAACCCAAGTCACTCAAATCTCCAAATTCCTATTGAACAAAAAAATTTAAAGAAACCCACCTCGGCCTGATACTCGAATGTCTCGCCAGAAGCATCGGAAGTTTCTTTCTCAGCAACAGCAGCATCGCAGCAGACGGCAATTCGGTTATTTCGCTTCGCAAGCTTCCAATTGAGGCCAGCACAAGAAATGCCCGTTTTGCCACAGTTGTGTTGTGGCAAAAAGGGACTTCTGATATAAGAAGACTTGTTTTTAAGATGTTTAGATGAAAAGAGTGTTGAAGAAGGAAGAGATACTAAGGCAGCAGCAGCTAAGCTTCTGCTTAGGACTGGGGCCATTGAAGCCTAAATTAATGAAAAAGAAGAGAGCTCGACTGTTAAGTATGATGCAATTTAGATACTTTGGGTTATCTATGTATTGCTGTTGCCTGTTGGAGTGGGAAATACAGGAAACCCTCGAGGGGTTAAGGGGAAGAGAAGAGGGTTCTAGAAAGATGTTAAACAACGTTGAGCTTTGGATCTATTAGTTTGGAATTGTAAGGCCCGGATGTTGCCATCTCAGCTTCTATAATATTATCCTTCTTCAATTTTTTTTCCCCTTTTTTTAAAATAAATTAGGCTTTTTTTTTTTTCAGAATAAATTAGGCTTAACATACAATGACAATGAAATTTGGCACATAACTTTTGCCTTAAGAATTTGACTTCTTTCATGTGCGAAAATTTATTCCATAGTCATAATTCAATTAAAAATGCGAAATATGAGAGATTTTAAATTCAAAAAATTAATTAGTTTAATTTGCTTTCTTTATAGTTATGTTGAAGATTTCAGTCGAATTTAACATTGTTTGCACCTTTACAGGAGTGTTAAACACTAAGTCAGCGTTTGTTAATTTAAAAAAAAAAATTGAAATAAAAAATAAAATTATTTCAATTTTTTAACCTTTTAAACTTTTGTTAAAAAGAAAGTAAATCACAAAATTATTTAACTATTTATATTTTAAAAAATCAAGATATATATATATATATATATATATATATATATATATATATATATATATATATATATATGATCAAAATATACATTAATATATTTTATCAAATAAAAAAATAGCTAAAAAATTAAAAAATATATATTTTTAATTCATCTCAAAAAATTTAACAAACAATTGAAAAGAAATTATCGAAATATTTTTCAATCTTATCTTAACTATTCTATATTTTGGTTTGAAAAATATTTCAACTTTATTTTAAAACGGTTTATGTAGATCGATTTAACAAACACCAAACAAGTTAGATAATTTCAAATTTTAAATTAAGTTAGGTAAAAGAAAATTAAAAAAATCGCACTAATATTTATTTTAATTAATTAACAAACATGCTTATTCTAATAACTTATACTTTTTCATGAATATATTTTAATAGCATCATATTTGTCTCTCATCTCTCTCTCTTTTTTGCTCTAATTTACACTACTATACTATCTAATTAATTTACATTAGTATATCATTTCATTCCATTTTAAGTTGCAACAAATTTACATTGTTTTAGTAATTTACATTGTAATTTCATGGAACTTAAAAGTAAAATTATTATGATGTCCCAAAATTTTATTTTACTAGAAATGTCACTTTGACTGAACAAAATTAGATAAAGCCACTGAAAATCCACATGGATACTTTATATAAATATTTTTTTTCTTTTAAAAATATTATATGTAGCTAATTATATCTAAAACGTGATAAATCAAATTGTCAAGTGAGCATTTTTCGATAAGTCATCTTTAGTTTATCACATGAATTTTTAATAATTTTATCTCAATTGGGCCACGCAGGTACCCAAGTCCACCAACAGATCGTATGCTAACACGACTGAAAATCAACTAGGGAGAGACCTGCGGTGAGATTATGATTAATCTCGTCTCGATCACAATAAAGACTAAGAAATTATGATGATTGGAAGATACTAATTGCTGAACATACAAATTAAGAATAACCTAGGTAATTTAAATAACGTGTTTGTCTGTTAATTATTGCAATAAAACGACACTTTCCAATATCACTAAACCAGACTTAAGAATATTACCAATCGCTAATATATTCTTTTCCTATCTTAACTAGGCATCAGAAGCTGCCTGCTTCAAACAATCAACGTTGCACAATCCCACAGATCTTACCATGTCTCCCAGCCTGCCAAAATATGTAAATGTTTAACAACTCAACAAACACACAACTCGATATTACAATTCAATAACCCAAATATACGAATTATGCATGCTTTTCATTAGCAACAAAAATTAAACTAACCTGTCAAAGCTATTCCTTGGTCTCTCAGGCTGATCAGTGCTATTCCTTGGTTTAGTAGAGCGATCAATGCTTTTTCTGGACTTGTCTCTCTTGTCAGTGCTGCTTCTTCCTTTCTCTTTACTATCTGTGCTTACCCTACATTTTTCTCTTTGCCCACTGCTAGGCCTACCTTTCTGATCTTTAAGCTCTGTGCTTGCCCTTGATTTTTCTTTACTGGAATCCGTGGTATTTGAATGGGTCTCAAGAAGCTGCTCAGATTGATCAGTATTTTGTGAAGATACATTCCTAAGATGGGGCTGTAATTTTTCTATGGCAGATATGAATTTCTTGAGATGCTTTAAGTATTCTGGGTAGAGTTCCAAGTTGCAATGGTTTCCTCCTTTAATCCATAGCGGTTCATATTTCTCTTTGCACAGTTCCCAAAGCTGCTTTCCATGACTAACATCCACTACTTCGTCTTCTGTTCCCTGCCATCAAATTCATCGTCACACCCCAACAAATTGTCATTCTTTTTTAAAAATCTCAACTTTCCAAAAAAAAAAATTATATAGGCAGATTGATACTTACATGAATTACCAGAACTGGACAACTAACAAGAGGAATTTTATCGATATTCTGTTGTAGAAAAATTTTAAAAATTATGTTAAAATATGACGAATATGTTTTAGTTCAGTGCAGTGCAAGAGTTTGAATGATACTAAACCTATACTATAATAATAATTCGGTTAAAAGAAAAAATGGCCACAAGAATACATCCATTTTAGAAACATTACAATTAAAATCATCAATTTTGCCAAAAAAATCATGAATTTAGAGTTAGAGTGCTAAATTCAGTACACGATTCATGATTTTTTTGACAAAAATTAATTTAATTGTAATATTTTAAAAGTTAACATATTTTGTTATTGGATTATTATTAAAATATAAATTAATAGAAAAGGGAAAATTAAATTAACCCGAATAATTAACATACCTTGTAAATATCGAACCAGAAAGTCTTTTTGACAGGATACATGACACGAAGGCCAGAGAGGATAGGACTGTGAAGAATTACAGCTCTCAATTGAGGCAAACGAGTAGCCAATTCGAGAGTAGGTCCACTCCCTACTGATTGTCCATACAATATAATTTCTTCTTCTTTCACTCCATATGTCTCTTCTAGCCATTTATATACTGCCTCTATATCAGCATATGTGTCTTGTTCACTTGCCTGTATTATTTTGTTTTATTCCCGTCATTACAAATAAATAAATAAGCAGTCTTTCCAATTTGTATTTGAGTAAATATTGACCATGTAGCTAAATTCTTCTGTTCTATGATACCAAATTTGCTTAACTGCATGTTCCTAATCCACCTTCTCTTTGTTAATTAATTCTCTAAATTAATCTCCATGCCTACCCTCAACTCTCACTTCTTTGCCAAATGTGATTAAGAAACCATTCTGTTTAAATTAGTAAGACAAGCCTAATATTCTTTTTCTTTTTATTCATAGAAGGACAAAAATAAAGTCAAATCTAGTAAAATATTTATTTAAAACGATAACTATGTATCTTGTCTGTTCTGATAATCGACATTCAATTTAAAATACTAATACGAGAAATTTTAATTTGAATTACAGTTGAGTTTGAAGCTTCAATTAAAAAGAAAATTAATAAAAAGGCCAATTTAAAAACAAACAAAAACAAAATATACCTTTCCAGAAGATTGGCCATACCCAGAATAATCATACCTGAAAATAAATGAGAAATTTAGTCTTGGAAGAATCACGTAACTAATAGAGATTAAGAAATGGTAATTCATAATTTAAAGAGAGATTAATTCAACTGACCCCATAAGATTAACATTAAGGTGCAAACTAAGTTCACGGAAAACATGCAACATCTGGCCAAGATCAGCAGCATTGCCATGAGAGTAAAGAACAGTCAATGAAGCTGATGGGTTCTTCGCGAACAAACCTATAATCTCATTCCCTCTCTTTGTTGAGATCTTCAAAACCTCTACGGTGTCGTTTCCCTGTTGGACATCGGAGATCCTCAGTTTTCCGGTCTCTTCCTCCACTGTCACAGTGTAAGACGGCGGATTTGGTGGAAAGAAAGCTAATTTCGCCGCCATTGATGAAGTCGTGTTCCCCATTCTTACCCTAAAAATGGCGTGTGATTTGTTTTTCTTGGTGAAGATTGGCTATGAGAGCTGCATGGTGATTATTGTTATTCTTTTTTTTGGAGAGCAGAGAGAGAAAGTTGTGATTATGATGCAGGAAAGTGATTGAAGTATGTTGTGATGGGAATTCTAGATTTTGAGTAGTCTGTTTGTTTCCTGAGAAAGTGAAAGATAGTAGTGTGGGTATGGAGAGAAGAATTGGAAGGAAAATAAGAAATAAAATCAGAAGGAGAAATCATTGTATGTTATTATTTACCATGAGTGATTTATGACCTGCTATTATTATTTTTTGAAAAAATATTATATATTCCTTAAATAAAAACAGAAATATAGGAAATTATTTCCAAGTTGAATTATATTTGTACGGAAATAAGTAATTTTTGTGAAACGTTCCATTTGAATGTGATGTTTGAACCTTTAATGGACATAAATATTAGACAAAGATGGTGATTTGTGGCCCCTATTAACGTAGAAGATAATAAAAAGGCAAAGATATGATATGGTTTTGCTTTTTTATTTGTTTATTTTTGGTACATTAGGAAATTAATTATATGGATTTGATTTAGAAAGTGGATCTTTGTGATAACATATGTTATTAATTACAATCTTGTCCAAACATAATAATATTGATTATAAATTTTATTTTTTTAAGCTTGACAAGTCAGAAATAATTGTGCATTTGAGTTTAGGTTGACATTATCCAGTAATTCGATTCTTTATTCTAAGTTTAAACAGTTAAACATCTTTCTTTCTCTGATTTATTTCTTGGCCTATTTTGTCCAACCTTTGTAAATATATATGTATTATTTATTTTTGATATTATTGAACCCTTTTTTAAATATTATTTATCATGGTATTTGTCTATCTTACCTTAGCTTAAAATGGTATGATTGTTAATTAGTTCTAAATCCAAATCATTATATATATAGTTATTGAAAGTTATTCTGTAGCACTTGCTTTAATGTATTAACATTGAGAGAACAAAAAAGGGGTTTTATGCTATCAAAAGTGGAAGATTGATGAATTGGTGGGACTAAAAAGAATAAAAAAACTTCAAAGTAAATTAATTGAGTGGGACTAGTGTAGAAGGTAGGAGAGGGAACACTTCATGATTACATATAAGTACATTATATATATATGTGTGTGACTTTCAAACTCTGATTTTTTTTTTTTCATTTTTCTTTCCTCAAAGGGTAGAAATTGTGGTTCTAAAATTAATTGCTTTATATGCCAGTATCACTCAATTTTTTTAGACTCATGAACCCGGTTAATATAGGATTGAACATTACAGTGTTACGCTTCATACAAGATAAAAATTAAACTTATAATATGGTTTACAAAAATTCTAATTTTTTACCACCGAAACTAATAAATATTGGTATAGCCGGCATATAATAATTGTTTTTTTGGGTTAAATACTTAAAAAAATCCCCTGAATTATATTTAATTTCGTAATTGATATAGCTGAACTTTTATTGTATTTAAATCACTGGCTAAATTTTAAATATTATAAAAAATTACTACTTAAACTTAAATAACGACAATAATTTACCACCTAAACTTTAATTAATATTAACATATAGCAACAGACACTGTTAAATATTTTTATATATTCGGATATTAAATTATTATCGTTATTTAAAATTTAGATGGTGATTTTTGATGATATTTGAAATTTAGATGCTGATTTAAATTTAATAAAAATCAAGGTATCAATTATAAAATTAAATACAATTTAAAAGGGAATTTAAGATATTAAACCTTGTTTTTTTAAATATATATATATATATATAAAGGAGTTTAGGATACGCTCATGACTCACGAGATGATAAATTGGCTCTGATATAATAGAGATAATATTGAAACATGAAATAATTAATTTATATGATATTAGCTCCATATTAGATTTTTCTTAATTAGAAAATCTATCATTTATGTATATATTAATACAGCAGTTATATATATTAGTTTTGTAACTGACATGTTTAATATAGCATTATTTCCTTTACTTAATATTGTAACTGCTAATTTAATTTATATTTATTAAAATAATTTATGTTACCCTAAATGAAGAGCTATATAAGGGCTAAAATTCTTCATTTGTTTCTTCACGTAATCTCTCTTTGCCAGATGTGTTTTTAGTTCGTGTATCTATACCTTCATCCCGTAATTCGTGATACGTGAGTTAAAACTTTGTCGGTAACGTGAAATAATCGATTTTCTCTTCAAAAATTTGCTTTTTAAAAGGTATTTATATTTAATTTTTCGCGATATATCTTGATATATTTCCTTTCAACATATATCCAATTTATCAATGATAAAAATATAGTAAAAAAAAAAGTCTCTAAAGAGATATTCTAATTAAAATTAGCTTTGATATAACGTCAGATTTTAGCCTACACTCTCTTCTTTCTCTATGAAATAAATACATATTTAAAGCAGGGCCTCATTTTATGAATTTAATTATATTTATAACCTAAATATTGAAGAAATATTTATTTAATGAAAATCCAGAAATTGAAATATCTCTATTCTCTAGATAATCAACAAGACATCAATGTGTCTCATCCAAAAAAAAAATAAAAATAAGACATCCATGTGCGTGGTTATTAATTTATAAATTTGTTATAAATAAAGTTACATGCTAACATAAAATATTATATGAAATCTAGTGGGATATGCCATTGATTTTGGAAAAAATTTTAGTATTTTATAATCGGGGTCATGTAGGTCCTCTACTTTTATAGTGGTGTCAATGTATTTATCGATACAATAACAAAAATTAGTTAAAAAAATACTAAAATTACTAGAATCGTCTCTTCTCAGTTCAACACTACGATTTCGAATTTTGAAATATTTTCTTTTTTTAATATAGAATTAGATGTAGATTTCAAATTCTTCGTATCTCACTGTTCAGTCGTTCTTTTTTCTTTTAATTATTTTTTTTATCGGCATGATAATTAAACTTTTGAGACCCTTGGATTTTGAGAGGAAACAATGGATAACAGAAAGCATCTAGGTTACTTTCGCTTTTCTTATGTTCTTAGTTTTTACTAATTACTAAAATTTTTATCTAAAGTTATCATAAATTAATTAAATGTTAAATGGATAATATTGTTTGAAATTACCACAAATTAATTAAAAAAAAAGGAATTTACATAAAATACCATTTTTTATTTCACTTTTAAAAAATGCATTCATTAATTTTAAAATTTTACAAACACATTTTTTTTTAATATTGTATTTTTAAAAATACCCCTTTGGTTTCTTAGCCCTAACTCTTAAATTTCTTCTTTTCTTTTCTTTTCTTGGCCAGCAGCAAACTCTAGCATCTCTAACCTAGAGCCGGTGCTTCTCCGAGTTTGTTGTCATCATCGTTATAAATTTTACTCTCATTTGGGAGTTCAACTAGATGTGAGAAAGGAGAAAAAGACAACATAATGAACATGATGTGAAAGTAGTAGTAGCAGCAGCAGCATAAGAAGATGATGATGATGAAGAAAAAGTAGAGAAGAAACCTTCAAATCTGCTAATTTGTCAATGTTTTGTTCTCCATTTATGCTCTCAATCTCACTTTTGTCAGCCTTTTCGCTACCTTGTAATTGCCTAACTCCTGTTCACTATAATTTTTTTGATTCTCATTTTGGGTTTTTTTTTCTTAATTTTTTTCTACTGGCCCAATCCTTTGGAATCAAATGAAAAAATATTTTTATGTTATTTAAATTTTTAAATGGTCGAGTTTTCTCTAATGGTCAATCTGTATAATTTTTTTTTTGTTGATTTAGTTGGGTTTTTTTTATTGCATGAAAAAGCAACTATGGATGGTATAGAGTGTGAGTTATGCAAGAAGTGTTGGTTTTATATTTATTTTTAAACTCTCGGTGTTTGCTTTTATGCTTGAAAAAGTTGAGTATTAAGAGTTAGTGATGATCCATGGATCTTCAGAAAGAGAGGAGTCATATGTGAGGGCTATGGAGGTGTTGTTTAGACTTACGCGTAGCTAGGGAACGAGAATGATCGAACTCGTCAAGATGAGAATCCTACAAAAAGAAAGCTAGCCTAGTCAGTTAGGGCTTGAACTCTCTGAAGCTTAAGTCGGTGGCCGGTAGTCGACAAATGTACTGAATCAACAAGTAATAAAGTGGGGTATTTTTAAGATCCGCGAATATTGAACCCTAGGAAATCAGATTTGTACGAGAATAAATGATTGATTGGAGTTATGTGTTTTAAAGAATATCCCAATTGCTTGTTGATGTTGTTGTGATGAGTGACAAAAATAATTAACATAAAGGTAAAATTAAACACAAAGTATGAATTAACAAGGTAATTAAAAATAGAAATTATAAATTGGATAAATTAACAATGGCTAAAAACTTTATTCAGGAATCTAATCCTCCCCATCTCCGTGCAAGGTTCATTTTAACATAATATTCATGCATTTTAGATGTGGACAACCTATCTAAACCTCTAGTATCCCATTTTGAAGCCTTCTGCTCTAAATATCCGAGATGCCATTCTGAAACTTACCCGATAACCAGCATAAGCATGGATTTCAAGACCTAGATATGAACTAGTATCCCATTTCGGAGCTTACTACTTCCATACCTATTCATTTTTCTCTCTTTTTCTAATTTTACAACATAAAAACCCTAGATTTAACATCCCATTCTGGAAATGCCATCAAAACTACAAAATATATGAAAAAAAAATAGAGCATCCATGACATAGCTATTAAGTAAGCATAAATCCATCAACTTGAATAAGATTAATAGCATAAATACTTAAATAGCATCCATACCAAGATAAGCATAAGGAAAAAGAACACATCTGAAATATATATATATATATATATATATATAGTAAATAAGTTTATATTCCTTACATGGTTTAGGAGATTCAAAGATCTTCAAACAATAAAATAACTACTCAATGCTCATAATGAAAACAATAAAGAAAAGGGAAGACAAAACTTTTAAATCCATTTCCTCTTCTTCTCCAAGTTGTATAGTGGTAGAGTCGATAGCAGAGGTAACGGTAATGGTGCTACAAAAACTGTGATAAGAGCCTTTCTATAGTAGAGCCTAGATGTGGGAAAACCACTATCATGGTATTTTGAGCATTTGGTGAAGGAAAGGAAAGTTGCAATCTTTGCTAGCCAAGCTATCTAGAAACTTGGGAAAGCCAGGACATAAAGCAAACTGGTATTATGCTTATCATCAGTAAACAGGGCATAAGACTGATTGTTGTCATACTCTAAAAAGGTGTATCCAAGACCTTATTGATCTTGAATAGGTGAAACCAGGCAAAAGAGGAAGGTATGAGCTGTGATATTGAGACAACCTAGTTTTGTTTGACTTGTGTTGGTTGAATGGTACATATTTCAAGATACGTATGGTATGTGAATATCCAGCTTCTATCTGTGTAGCTATAATGATAAGAAGGTTAGAGAATTTCACGATGTAAATATCACCACCAATCTTAGGCACAGTTCAGAGAAGGAAGAGTTTGAGATGTGGAAGGACTTTTTGTTGTATGCACTTGTAGTGGGAAAGATGTAATATAAGTCAATTTTTACTAATGTAAAATATGCTTATGTTTTTTTAAATATGTTAATAATATGATTCTTTCTCATGAATGCTATGTCTTGTTTTAGTGCATCATGCATGGCAATAATTACGGCATTTACATAAGACATTAATTTAATAAACATTATTTCATTTAATCTCAAGAGTAATAACATCTTGACTGCATCTAATATGGCTCCTAAAGTGAGAATAACTTGAGAGAATAAAAAAAAGTAAAAAGAAAAAAAGTAAGTAAAAATGAAAAAAGAAGTATTTGCCTAGATTTGATATGACGTGGTGATACTTAATAGAAATGCAATAAGATAGGCTACTCAAGGAAAGGATTTCTCATAAAAGGACAAAGAGCAGAGGTGCCAGGGTTTTTCATAGGATTTTATGTTTTCAAAATGCTTTTTGATCTTTTTTATGAGTTTTAGATGTTTTTTAATCCTTTTTGGATTTTTATCTCTTTCAAACAGTGCAAAACGAGAAAATCCAATTTCAAAACTTAAAACAGTCTAGGGTGTGATCATAGCTTTATCTCATCTTATAGGCCTCATAATAAGGTGATTTCAAAGCCATTTGAATCTTAAAATATATATCTATAACTTTCATGAGACACCTAAACCCATTTCAGCCTTTAAGATTCTCAAAATTTGGCTCGAACATAGATAACATGAATATATCCATGTACTTGAATCAGTCTGTAGTATTTCAAGTATAACTCCCTCTATAGAGCTCCTATTAAGATGAATCCAATTTTAATAGAAACTGGACTCTAGCAAATTTCATGAAGAGATCATGACCTAATTCTAAATCCATTGTTCCCGATGATTTTTCAAAGTTAGAATACTAATTCTTTCCCTGAAAATTTTCTAGGAGCAATTGTCAATATTTTGGCTATAAATGATGGAATATGACATGGTATGATAATCATGATAGCACAGCGGAAAAACAAAAATTTTATCATGCATACCATACATATCCAAAACTAGGAACGAAAACATGCAATTTTAGGGTTTTTGAAACTTACAATAGATGATGCCTTTTATTCTTTGATTTTGTGATGTCCAGCAACCAAGATGCCTTTATCCACCTTAGATCTCGATCTCTAATGCCAAGGAATAGCCTTTTTCGCCAATCCCTCTATTTTCACACACACAATTGCACCGTCGGCGTAAAATCGAGATTGCTAGCTCTCTATTTTCTGTATTGAATAATGGCTATGGATTGAAGCTACAAAATCTGATTTTGTACTTCTTTTAGGTTGCTATTACTACCCAATAACACAAGAGAACGAGGAACTATCCTTTCTCCTTGTGAAAAATTGGGCCAAAAGAAGTGAGAGAGAGAGAGATGAAGGTCACGCAATTTTCACAGAAAACCCTAGGTTTTACGCCAACTCTTCTGTCTCTCTCCTATGGTTTTATTTCTTTTATATCATTATCTCTTAGGCAAGTGTTTTGATCTGAATTTCCTACCTTAAGATAAGCAATTCAAACTCTATCACTTCCTAAAGATAAGTAATACATTTTGAATTAAAAATCCTTTGAATTTAAAATTCAAATTTGAAATAAAACATAAGACATTTAATTAAATAAAATCACTTAATATAACTTAATTGCATGTGCCGAAATTCCTTGAATTCCATCTTGAAATTTCGGCCACTTCATTATATATTTAAGTGATTTGATTTAATTTAAATTCCTTTAGGCTTTAATACTCAATTAACTTAATTAACACAAGATAATTAATTAATTGAAATTAAATCTTGTGGGCTGAATTTCTCTCTCTCATGGATCAAAGCCCAATAGCAATATTATAACCCATTACATACATTAATTTGACTTTAATTAAAAGCCCAAATTAATGCTCAATACTTAGTTTAAACATTTTAAGCCCAATGCTTTGTGTGCGATCCTATAGGTCCATTTAATGTTGGCAATGAATTAATAAATTAATTCAAAGGCTATATATATTCTCTAGCAAGATATTATAGCATTCCAAATTAAATGAAAATGCATATGGCATTAAGTGACCTAATGCAATTTTGCATAGTCCCTTACCCATAAATATCAGAATTAATATAAGGCATGGAACTAGTCATCCTTATATATATTAATTCCTTTCTTGATATTCCAGTGACACTGAACTCTCAGATAAATAATGATTACTCATTATTTCATCTCGGTATGGCCATACACTTCTCAGTTCACTGATCAAGTGGCCGATGATATTTTCTCTCTTATTGAGAGGGGTAATCCCTTCACTTCTCTCATGCTCTCTAACATGAATCAATGTATACCCAATCATACCCGTACTTGTCACTCTGTTATGAGCACATTAGGTGTATGTCAAAGTACACAGTAATTCATAAAGAGTTTCATAGAGATTTCAGGTCTAAAAACTTCGATACAAAACTTGCATATGAGAAACACTTATGACTTGTACCATGTAGTGTTCTCATGAGCGGATCGAATCCAGATACCATGTTCTTTAACATGTATCTATGATCTCTGATTGACACTCTTGTCCTAATGATCCGTAAGACAGAACTCATAAGATCAGAGAGAGCATACTAGTCTTAATTCATTTGTTATTCCCATAACAATGACTGACTAGGGATATTTAGAATGATGTCTCATTTGTTTCAAGGTCTTACAATCTATGTGCCTCACACATGATAACTTAAACCGAAACAACACTCTTGGATAGTTTTATCAATTGATATGCACAGGAATACAAAGGATAAAACAAATGCCTCATTTTATTAATTTCAAGTGTTTCGTTACAATGCATTGGGGCTAGGGCTTACACTAACAATAAATCCCAACATATAAATCAAAATTGAATTATTTTTGATTCATTAGAAAGTTAAGACATAGGAAAACAAATGTCTAGGAGACATCTAATCGAAAAAAAATCATCTTAGGGTCTAAAAATAGCAAAATATTTCAAGTTGAAAGTCAATCGACTGAGAAAGAAGGAAAAGTCAAAGTCAACTCACAGACTGGATCCGTGAGTTGACTCATGGACCGGGTTCATGACTCGCCGTAAACTGACAAAATGTGCTCGAAAACATTGGAAAAAATGGAGAAAAAAATCTTGTTTTTAAACCTATACGTTTAAGGATATTTTTTGGATTTATGTACCCTTAATGATGGCTTTACTTAGCCATTAAGCGTAAGAATCTCTCTCTCTCGGGTCCCGTCTCTACCCTCTCTCTTCCCTTACTTTCTTCTTTCTTCTTCTTCTTCTTCTTCTTCTTCTTCTTCTTCTTCTCCTTTAATGAAAAATCAATATTTTTAACATAAAAAATTCTAAAATATACCAAAAATCGAAAAAAAATAATAGAGCACCAAAATCTCATCCTGTGACAAACCAACACTGAAGTTAATATTCTCAAACTCTAAAAACCCATAAATTTAATATTTAGTTTTAATTAATTATGTATAAATAATATTTTTTGATTTATTTTATAGATCTATTAAAATAGGTTGTTAATTTCACATATTATCTAACTAATTGTTAATTAATTGATAAACATGGTAATTAGTCAACTAATTTTGCTAATTAACTTATTAATTTAGTTAATAAATTAATTATTTTATTTTTGTTAATTTGTTAAATTGTTAATTTAATATATTAATGTAAATGGTTAATTCGTTAATTAATGTTTAATTTCATAATTTATTAATCAATTGGTTAATAATTAATTTGTAAATTCTGTGTTTAATATATTAGATTAATTTATTATTTTATTTGTTGAATTATTATTTTTGCTATTATTTTAATTGTTAGTGTTATTTCCTTTATTATTGTTGTTAGCATGTTTAATATTTATTTTAAATGTGTTTTTGGTAATTTAATTTGCTTGTTTATTTATTATTTTCCATATATAATTTAATATATTTTAATTAATATTATATTTATAATTGATTTTTAATAAGTTTTTGGTATTTTTTTGTTCAAGAATTTATTTTCTCCTTTTTTCTATATGAAAATCATTTCCCAATGCCTTTAGCGACGACTATTTCTGCCATCGCTAAAAAGTTTCTCCTTTAGATCCTCCCTTCTGGAACTGGATATTTAGCGACACAGGTTTATGGCGACGGAAAAAAACCATCGCTAAAAGTCCCAGCCAGTCACACTTTCCTTCCGTCACTTACGCTCACGGACGCACCTCACGCCTCATTCCTTTTTTGTCCTTTTGTGCTTTGGCCTTCAATAATTGTTATTATTATTATTATTATTATTATTATTATTATTATTGTTATTGTTATTATTATTATTATTATTAATTCCTTTTAATTTCATTATTTATTTGTTTATTGTTATTTCCTTGTTTATTATTATTATTATGGTTTTTGCATTGGTATTAATATCAATGTCTTGTTAATTTTATTAATATGTTTATTGTTGATTTTATATAATATTATTAATTGTCATTATTATTGTTTATTATTTTATTATTATGTTATATTAATTAATATTGGATTAAAAAAATTATGGTTATTATTGATATTTTGTTAATGCTCTTTTATCATTAATTATAATATTGTTAATTATTTTATTATTATGATGATTTTTATTGTTGATTTGTGTCGATTTTTTATTATTATTATTATTATTATTTATTTTTTATGATAATATTTATAATATTGATTATCTAATATTTTTATTAATATTATTATTTTATTTCTATTGTCATTTTTATCATTATGCACTAATGGTGTTTTTGTTGTCATTTTTTTATATACGTAATTCCTTTCTGGGTCGGATCAAATAATATGGCGAAATAGGGTAGTTTAGGATTTATTTTTACCCTATTCATTTTTGGATATGTATTATTTAATGACTTTTATCGCTTGTAATAGCGCAATAAAAAATAATTTTTTTTCACAATAATTAAGAAGATAACACTCAAAATATTTTCTACTTAATTAATTGAATTTTTTCTCATAAAATAGATCAATGTTTTATTTTATTTCAAAAAATTATACAAAGAAATTTTATAAATATTGCATGGGAGAACCGATATTTTCAATTTATAAATTAGGAAGATAACACTCAAAATATTTTCTACTTAATTAATTTGATTTCTTCTCATAAAATGGATCATTATCCTATTTTATTCCAAAAAATACTTACGAAAATTTTATAAATATTGCATGAGGGAATCGATATTTTCAATTTAATTAATATTCTGATTTATGTATATTTTACTTGTATTATTTTTCATATTTTCATTTATTGCAAATAAGTTATTTTTTCAAAGCGATAAGTTAAAAACACACTAAATGATTTTAAACAAATTTGGTTAGAATTTCCCTATAATAAAAGGGATCGATGTTTCGATTTTACCCACAAAATAACATGCAAATTAAGATTTTTTTCTTATAAAAATAAATGATTTTCTACCTTGAAATTAATTAACGCAATTCCTATAATGACCTAAATACCGGGTTAGTCAGAAATAGTATTTTTCAATGTTAAATAGTGACATCAGGGTGAATAGTATCTTACGAAGTCAAAAAATATTTTAATTGATCATTGAAAAGAGTATGTCAGCAAGAGCCCGGGGTTCAAATTTGGAATCAAAATGATGTCAAATGAGTTTTCAAAAGTTAAAAATAAGAAAAAAGTCACAGTTTCACTTCAAATAGTACCCAGATTGATTAAGGTTTGATTGAAACTTTAAAAATAGAAAATAAACTCTAAAAATTACCAGAATTTTCAAATCTACATTAAAGAAGATATAAAATCATATGGTAAAAAAATAAAATTTCATCGATATAAAAAATCAGGCTATGGGAATAGTAAAAGTGGATCACATCAGAAAATAGTATTCGATTGATCCGAAAATATTCATGAAGCCTAATGAATATATTTTGAAAATTTTGAAAGTATTCTTAGGAAGGTTTGAACATAGAAAGTAAGAGAAAAATGATGATTTTGGTTTAAATAGTAATCAATTGACCATGAATTTGATCAAGGCTTTAAAAATAGTAAATGATCTTTAAAAATTATAGAAATTTTCATTTGGATTCCAGATAATATTTGAAATTATTTTATGGTAAAAATTTAATTTTATGGTAACACTGAAAATTGCCTAATCGAATCAGAAACGAAATCCGATTAAGTAAAAAAATTTTATGAAAGCTATATTATATATTTTAAGAATTATGAAACTGACTTTGAGTGAATTTAAGCTTGAAAAAAGAGAGAAATAATTTAAAGTATATAAATAGGCTTAAAATCAATTTTGGGCTTGAATTAGGCCCAACCACCTTGGTTAGATCAATCCAATCCAAAATTTAGACTATTTAAGGCCAAAATATCAGAAACCATCAGAAAAATCATGAGGTTTTTGCCTTCTTCTTCTTGAAGCCAATTTTTTTTTATTCCTACATAACCACCATTTTCTTCATCTCTCTTCTAATCTCTCTCCAAAATCAAGCCTCCTAAATTAATTATAGCCTTTCTATCATATTATAGCAACCTCTAATCTCCAATTTGAGAAGTAAAAGTGAGAAAAATTGGATAAAAGTTTAAGCATAAAAAATAAGGTAAGAGAAATCAAATTTTATAATTTGATTTAAGGGTTTATATCTATAGATTAAGGTATGTAGAGCTCATTTATGATGTTAGATTTAATTTTAGAGCAAATAAAATGATGATTTTATATCCTTGAATTTTTTACCATTTTAGGATTATTTTGTGGAGAAGTTGTTTCATGGAGTTAAGATGATGAAAATGGAGATCTAAGTGAGGAGGATAATATTTAAGGTAAGTGGATACCATATCCCTTAATTTTCATGAGTTTTGTATGGATATAGGGTTATATAAGTTGTGAAATTGAGTGTATATTTTATGTTTAATTGAAATTAATGTATTAGATGTAATGCCCCTCAATACACCCTAGTAGAATTATCACTCATTAATTATTAGTGATTATGCTTAATTAAGTATAAATGTTAATTGAAGGGTGTAATTGAAAAGTTAAAGTATAAGTTTTGGGGTAGATTTTAAAATAAAGGAAGTTGAGGGACCATTTGGCAATTGTTGCTTTAGAGTGACATTTGGGCCAATTGGAGTTTAGGGAGAGGTAGATATTTTGAAGGGGATTTGGCCGGCCACTTATGGTCTTCATTCTCCATTTTCATCTTCATAATCTCCTAAACCCTAAACTCTCTCTCATCCTCTCTCTCTAGATTGCTTTGATTTTGAAAAAAGAAAAGTTGCTCAAGTTAGTGGTAAGATCACTTGTTCTCCTTTGATATGTAATACTTGGTTTAGCTTAATAGGTTTTCATAGAAGTGTTTTTATGTCTTGTTAGAAGGAGAACCAAGCAAGAGGAAAGGAAAAGAAACTCTTCAAGGGTGAAGAGCTAGGTGGAGATCAATTAAGGTATGGGAACTTAGTGTTTTATGTATGTATGTGTATTGATTTGTCATAAGAGATAAAGCTTGTGTGTCTCTCTCATGTGTTTTATGGATGATTTATAGCTTAGAAGGGTTTAGAGTTGCTTTTATGCAAAGATTGTTTGAAGAACATGAAAATCTGTTTTAAGGGTTATTTGACTAGTATGTACATTTTTGCTCATAACTTGAGCTATAGTTACTCAAATATGGAAATTCCAGTTGATTTAGAAAATAGACTTGCATGCCTTGATTTTGTTAGAAAGGACCAAAATCTGATTTTCACTGCATGATAGTGAAAATCGGTATTGAATTCTGGTTATGGTTGTGATTTTTGCCCTCATGAACAGTCTGCGGTTTTTCTTGAATAACTGGAGTTTTACAGGATCTATTGAAATGATTTTTGATGTTTTGAAAACTAGACACTTAGGCCTACAACTTTGTTGAAGGCCATTTTGCCTGAAAATGTTATTTTACAGATCAAAAATAGCTTTGAAGTCGAGACTGTTAATCGGTCTCGAGGCGGTTTAGGGATCACGGTTACCATGAATTTCATAGTAACCGTGAGGTGCCTAAAACGACAGCTTAAGACCAAAGGATATGCAATGGATCACGGTTACTAAGGATTTCATAGTAACCGTGACCCATTCTCGTAACACCTCACGGTTACTGCCCTAGGCTTGGTAACCGTGAGGAAGTTAACTTTTGGTCCAGTAGCGAAATCGAAGCTATCTCACGGTTACTAATAATTTCTTAGTAACCGTGACCCATGTTTTTCACCCTATCTCACGGTTACTAGGAAATTGTTAGTAACCGTGAGGTAGTTCGGATTTGTGTCCAGAATTGAAAAGTTTTATGTATCACGGTTACTAGAAATTTTGTAGTAACCGTGACCCTTATAAAAATGCTGGGCTCACGGTTACTAGGAGATGAATAGTAACCGTGACCCTCCCCTGTTTTTCAAAGATGTATCTTTTTGATTTCTTTTTGGTACAGACTTGTCTAAGCCCTTCCTAGGCTTATAAATCATCCTAAATGATAGTCATGTAGTCAAAAGGAATGTCCATGAATGCAAAGCTTGCTTATTAATGGAAAGGTGAGTTTCTATTCCTCATAATAGAAACATACATGAATTTATTAAAAGGAAATTATAGCATATGATTCTTGATAATGCTATATATATGAGAATGCTTAATGTTGTACTGCTTAGCATTTGTTAATGCTATATATGGAAATATAATGATGATATTTCATAAGATATGAAATATAATATGTTGTGGATAGATAGGTATGCCTATAGGGTACCATCACAGCTGCTTCTGTTTGACTCTTATGAGTCTTCTGTAAGTCTCTACATGAGGCTTGTCTCTACATAAGACTTCTGATTGGGTATCTTCGGATATCCTTCTGATTTGATACCTTCGGGTATCCTTTTGATTTGATACCATTGGGTATCCATTGCACCCGTTATCCACACCCCCACGAATTTAAGCAGGCACTAATTTGATAAAATAATGAAAGGAAATTTATGCAATGAAAGATTTGCATATTCAGTTAAAAGTTATTACTGTTGTTATTATAAGACAATGTTATAATTGCATTATTTTAGTAAAGATATTGTATGCTATTATTGCTAAATGCCTGGTGATAATTACCTCAAGTAGTTATCGTCATATTATTAGTTGTTCCCCACTAAGCTTTATAGCTTAGTACGGGTGTTAATCCGTGTAGGTTTGGAGGGTAGACCGTGTGTACAGGGACAGAGCCAACAGTCTCCCAAGCCAACTTCAGGATAGACAATTGCATCTTAATATATGAATTAAGTTTGCATCTGTTTTGTATATCGGTAATGTATTTGTAAATATAAGGCATGTAATTATAAGTTCTGCAAAGGGGATGATCAAGAATATGTAATAATGGGCCCTACATATAAGTAGTATGAATGTGTGTATGTTTATATATATGCATCATTAAATGTTAAATCACATGACTAATGCGGCTTATGAATGTAATTAGTAACTATAATCTGGTTTATCTAGTATAGTCATTACATTAGATATGTTATAGGAGGTTAGAAATGGTGTTTTGAATGATTAAAAAAAAACTTACTTAATGGAGTAATGTAGACCGAATGGGTATTCAAGGTATACTAAGGTATATTTTGTGAATTAATGATGTTTAATGCCATAAAATGATTTTAGATATGAAAAAAAGTGTCCATGAATTTATTTAGAATTTATGAAAATTATATAAATATTTTAGAGAGTGAAATTACATTATGTTTAAAGTGAAAATGTTGAATTATAATGAAATAATTCATGCAATAAGTGAAAATGATAAATTATAAGAATATAATTTATAAAATGTATAAAAGTAATGAAAAAGTTAAGTAATTAGTATATTGAGATGCAAAAGTAAGTGAAAGAGTGAAAATGTTAATTGATATGATGGGAAGGTGCAGTGATAGAAAGAAAGACAATAATAAATTTAAATACAAAATTTATATTATGATCGATTAGGAAAAAAAAAAGAAGAAGAAGAAACTGAAAATTTCAAGAAAATAGAAGTTAATTGGGTAAAATAAAAGATTAATCAAGGTTTAAAAGTAAATGTATGAATAACAAGAAAATTGAGAACTAAATCGTAATTGTACAAATAAATATTGAATTTATAGTGTATAACGTATATCTAGTGGTAAAATTATAAATAAAATAAACTTAGGGGTATTTTAGTAATTTATTCAAAAATGATAAAAAATGATGTGTAATGATAAGTGTGAATGTAAATACAATATTTGTAAATATGGAATATGTATGAATAAATTTTAGGGAAAATGCATTATGCTTAAAGTGCAAATAATGAAATATGATGATATAATTCATGAAATATAAAAAAAAAATTGAATTGATGAAAAGTTGATTGTCTAATGTATTGAAATGAAAAAAAAATGGAAATGTTAAAATATGAAATGAAAATGATAAATTATTGTGAGATAATTCATAAAAATGTGTAAAGTGACAAAAGAATTGATTGAAAAGTGTACTGAAATAGAAAGGCAAATGAGAATGCCAAAATAAATGAGTAAAAAATTTTGCCTTTAAGGTCAGAAGGTTAAAATCTAGTTCAGGATATGAATGGCTAGCCATAAGAACACCCATACTACAGTGCAAGTCATGGCGACTTGTTTTGCTGTGGTAAGATCATAATGATCTCCCATAGTTTCTATATGACTGTCTGTTCTGATTTGATTTGAGGTGAATTGGTCCTTTGGGATCATCCCTTACTGTCTGCTATAGGCTTGTAGGGTCCACGTCCCATATAACCGGTCTGAAAATTTATACTAGGATTGTACTAAGCACATAAATGTAAAAATAAGCTAATAAGTGCAAAAAGTAAAGAAAAAAACTTTAAAATGAAAAATGACATGATTGAAAAGAAATGAAAAGTTTAGAAGTAAAATGGTAATTTTTTCAAATAGTGAGTTTAGTGAATAAAATTGACCAGCAATAAATAAAGGATAAAAATGGAAAAATAGTGAATAATTAGCCTTAAAATGAATTTTTATAATTTTGAAGGACTAAAATGTAATTTTACATGAAAAATGATAAAATAAGAATTAATTGGCAATTTGTATATCAAATAACGAGTTTTGAGTAAAAATAAGTGAACTGGTGGCAAAATTATAATTAAAGTGTAAAAAGAATGGCAATTTTATAATTAATTGAAAGTTAATGACTTAATTGAAAGGAATTTAAAAGATTCAAAGGTTAAAACGATAAATGTGTTAAAGATTAAGCCTCAAGGGTAAACGTGGTAAAAATAAGAAGATTTTTTCAAAATAAATAATGAAATAAATATCTAAGTGATTGAATGAATGAATGCATGTCTAAATGTTTAAATGACTGCGTAATGAATAAAAGTATGAAGGTTAATTCTCGGATGAAAATGAAACATAAGTGAACTTATTTATAAAGAACGGAAAGAATTGGTACTAAAATGTAAAGTGGTAAGAAAATAACATTAAAGATGCTTATGACGAGGGGGGGGTCAGGGATTGCACCCCTACTCACTGCCCCGTCGGTGGTGGGGATTTCTCGTCCCCACCCCGATTCAATAACGGGGAGGGAATTTCCCCTGTCCCCATAGGGATTCCCGCCCCCTAAAAAAGTAATTTTTTTAATTTTAAAATATAATATTTTATAAATAATTAAAATTAAAATATAACATTTAATAAATATAAAATTTAAAATCAATCATAATTTGAATTAATATAAATTTTAACGATTGATAAATTTAAAATTAAATATAATTTAAAAATTAATAATTATAAAATTAATTTTAATTTTAATTTTAATTTTAATTTTAATTTTAATTTTAATTTTAATTTTAATTATTTATAAAATATTATATTTTAAAATTAAAAAAATTATTTTTTTGCAGGGTGGATACCACATTTCCCGTCCTCGGCCTGAAATACACATTGAAGATTTTTTTTACTCGTTCCCATCCCCGTGGGGGGAAAATTCGAGAATTTTTTATTCCGTTCGGGTCGAGTCCCCATCAGGATCGGGGATTTTTCTTGCCATGGTCATCCCTAAATATCATGTTAAGGATCAATATATAATTTGCCATAAAAGTAAAATATTAGTGAATAAAAGATAGATTACATATCAAATAAAAAAATTAAGTGTGAAAGTAAAGATAAGCAGTGGCACTAGTGAAAATAAATGATAAAAAAGAGCACCACCATAAATTAGTGAAAGTACAAAGACCAAATCGTAATTTAGCAAATAAAATATTAATTGAAGGACAAAATCATAAATGAACACTATTGTATAGTGAAATAGGGATCAAAAAGTGTAATTTTTGCATTTAAGAAAAAAAGTAAGGACTAAATTATTATAATTTTACATGTCATAACATATATTAAGAGTAAAAGATAAGGAAAAATGAGCTATAAGAGTAAATAGTAAAAATATAAAGTAAAATTTGCAATTGTACAACTTAATGAATCATATTGTAATTTGCCAATAATAATGGTAGGAAAAGGACTAAAATAAAAATTCAGAAATAGTATAGTCCATAAGTGTAATTAAAAGTACAATGAATATTATTTAAAAAATAGCAAAAATAGTAAGAATTGGCGAGTGAAAAGTAAATTGAAATTTAATAGAATTTTTAAAATGGGACTAAATTGGAAGTTAGTCCTGATAAGATTAAAAAAAGATTAGTGTACAAGCTGGTTTAGAATGAGATCAGTAGATGAAATAAATCGGAAAATGTTAGGGCAATTAAGGATAAAATTGTTATAGAAAGTATTAGTGCCTAGGTTAATGATGTTAGTATTAATGAGAAGAATAGTAGCAATAAATTAATTAGTAATGCTACTATAAAGTTAAAAAAAAATTATCAAAGAGGTTAGCAAAGCATAGGTAGATCATAGTAGTAATGCAAAAAAATGATAGAAAGATTGATTAGGAAAGTAAAGTAAATGTATTGCTAATAAGACCCTAGCACTTAGATGCTATCGAATAAAAAGTCTAAGCATTGTAATAGACGATTCTAATAATTTGATAGATAATCGAGGCAGGAATATTAAAGAGCTAGTGATGATATAATATAATAAATGAATAAACTTGTGTATGCTTGCATAAGATTAGGATTGGAAAGTTTGGGATATGTATTCTACAACTGGGTATTTTTAATACTCAGCACATAGTATTGTGGTTGCTCGCAGATTTCGAAGATAGAAAGATTCAGCAATATTTGCAGAAAGACATGGAAAATGATGAAAGGCTTAGGCATGACATGTATATTATCACAAGGAATAGGAATGTAAGTATTAAAATTATGGTTATGTATTTGTTTAAGTATAAATTGTAATTAATATTGCATATGAATTATTTTATTGTTATAGTGCTCAAGTGTTAGAAATGCTTGAAAAATTTTTTATCGGATTGTTTGGTTTAATGCATTAGGTGACGGTAGCTCTGAGATAACATCTAGGTCAGTCAGTCACCGTATGTATTGTACAGTGTTACAAGGATGTTGCAATTTCTCAAGGTCGTGAGTGATCAATTATCACATTTTTATTCAAAATACACGCAAAATGTCACCTTTTGTAAATACTCATGCGAGGATCAACATCCTCATCAAAATAAACTTAATAAATTTCTCAATTTATGTATGAATTTATTTTTACATTTATTCTTAAATGCTTTACAACTTTTGATATGCATGCTTTACAGTTTTTAACGTGCTTGAGTGCGCCTTTATTTTGCTATGCATGATAACTCGTGTGAGAAAAGAGATAAAATATAGTAGTCATTAAACTTATTTGTATAATCTTAACCAAGGGTATAAATAGAAGTGGAATCCGGATCATCTCTGGTTTCGGTATCATGAGGTTACAAAAAATTACTTTCCTAATATTCTATTGGGTAAGGACTCCTAAATACATGCCTAGTGACGCTCAGCATATGTCTCATAAGTTAGTCGTTAGTAAATGGATAGGGATACTCTGATACGCTATTTTATGCCTTTTGAAGGCCCGAGTGCATTGCGTATCGGACATAATCCTTATGCATTATGAAGTGATTGGCTTTCATGAGTTAAATAGACCTTGATCCGATCTCGAGCCCTAAAAATGAACTTTCGAAAGCAAATCAGATTCCTATGGGGTTTGGGGTGCATCACAGCATGACTTGAGGAAAACATTGCCCTTTTATAAATTGAGGCTCACATTTAGCTATACTCTTAAAAAATATGATAGAGATACTTTGAACAACCTATAAAAGAATAATATAATATTTCCTTTCTATTTTTATAATTTTGAGTAACCCTATATTATGATTTAACTATTAAGTGACCGAATAAATTTTTAATTAATTATTTTTAAGTGTAATATTGTAGTACAATGTAAATCCAATTAAAAACATGATATAAATTATGATTAAATTATTTATTGCCACATATTTTTCTTCTTAAGGTTTGTAAGTTTTACATCATCAAAATTCATTTATGTAGATAACAAATTTGGAAAGGGAAGAAAATATTGAAAAGGTGAAAAGATATATGATATTTGACAATCAAAGATGGCATTGTTTGGACAAAAACCAGCTTTGAAAAATGCATATCATGGTTCCATTTTTCTTTCTTTTCTAAAAAAAAATTAGATAGTCAAATCTGATTGAGCGACATAAACTGACAATGTTGGAATCTATTTCTAGTTATGAAGATTTTTTTCACAGAAATCGGTACCGACGGTACTAATTTCAATATAAATTTTATTAATTTTTGTAAGGCCTACATATTTCAGAAATAGACAACCCCAATACCAATTTTTAAAACCTCATTTTTCAAATTATATTTACTGTATCATCATAAGTCAATTTTTTTAAAATATTATTTTAAAAAATCTTGAATAATTTAAAAAATATGTTTTATTTTTTTATAGTTTCATTCAATTGGCTCAGCTGAATTCTTAATTTAGTCATTTGTAAGCAATTACAATAAAGAAATTAAATTTTTAACCAAGATTTTACCAATAGTTAATTAATTCTACACCCAATATTTTTGGACTATCGTCCTAAAATAATAAATGTGTGGTATTATAATACAATAAATAACTTGTTACTATTTTCTTCGTTTCTTTTTATTTGTTACTTTTGTTATTTTTATAAGAATTAAGAAATATTAATTAAGCCTAAATTTAGAATTGGATATAGTAAAGAATGACTAAATTGCCCTTATTTTTGTTACTCTTAAAATTGCTTAATCCTAGTGATTAAATCTAATTGGTTGAATCATACTCCACATTAATGAATTAATACTCCACATTGGGAATATAACATTTATATTCTTACCTTCCTAAGACAACATTTCGTTACTACTTGACTAAATATAATTTCCCTCGATATAAATGTTTGTTTTTCATCGTAATTTTAACAATGTATACCAAAATTTTCAAGATTAATTCAATCTTTTACCACCCAAATAAATTTCTAAATTTTTTAATTTCCACAAAAATATGTTATATAAATAAAATTGTTAGAAGGTTAAATTTAACTCACTAAATTCACTAATCTATATAGAAACTTAGCAAATACCTTTAGAAATAGATTTAAATGTGAGTGCAATACAATATGAAGTTGAAGTTGATAATAAAAAAGAAGAAGCACAAATTCAATTACTGGATCTCAATGTTGATGCAAAAAGTTTTGATTTTGACCAAAATGTCATCCTAAATTCTCCATTGGTTAATGCTTCTTTATCAAATAATATTTTCCTAGATTTAAATAATGAGCCATATGTAGAAGAAGAGATACAAGTGCAATCACAAGATTCAATCATCAATGTCGACATATCACCATCTCAAGGGAACATGGATTGCTAAACGAAATATCTATGTGTGAGTTAAATTAATCCGAGATTATTTTTCCAATTTTTTAATTTAAAGGTAAGAATTAAACTAAAATAAAACAAAAAAAATTAAAATTAAACTAACATGAATTAATAACTGAAATTCTCTTTTTAAAGGGAGTATCCACTTAAACTTTCATTGCAATGACTCAATAACAAAAGTAACACAAGTGATTATGAAAAAACTAGATGAATAAAGCCTGATATCTTGAATCAAGAATATCTTTCTTAAATATCAAATTCCCTTTTTATGGATAATTTAATAATTAGCATAAAAATCTAGTTTTAACTTCCTAAACATTCATTAAACTATTTTTCAAGTAAATTCAACTTCAATTTATTTTTAGTTCTTCTTCTCTTAGTATTAATCGATATTACCAATACACAATTATTTTAAAGCCAGAAAATAATCATGCATTGACACTAAAGAATTAATCCAAGAACATACAAATCTTCAACTGTGCTTAAATCAGTTTTTAGATATTGAACCAATAAACTAATAATCAATTTTAACATAATCAAAGATAAGAACATGTTTAAAACTAAGAAATAACTAACTTGTATTTGAATATAAAGCACAAAATAAAGTTATTACAATATTAGATTAAAGATTCAAGTTTTCCCTAGAAAAAGAAGAAAAACTACTTACCAAACATGATGAAAACTAAAAGAGAAATTAAAGTAAAGTAAACAACTAAAATAAAAAGAATTGCAAATTAAGAAAAAAGAAAAAAATTACTGTACAAAATTAACTAAAGAAAACCAGATGAAAAACTAAGAAAAATTTGTAATTGTAGTTTCCTCCTTAAATTTTGGTGTTTTGGTGCTTTTATAGTTGAATTCTACTACCTAAAGAAGAAGTTCTGTCCTTTGTAACTTCCTATTCAAAGTTGGAGAAGAGTTCATTTTAATCAAGAAGTCTTTATCGTGTTTTCCTCATTAATCACTCGGGGGAGTGATCCTTTTGCCTTGGATGAGTGACCTTATCAATTGGAAGAGTGATTGCCCTATGGACTGTTGAACTCCTTTTCATGGGTGAGTGATTTTTCTTCTTTAGGTGAGTGACTTTGTCACTCAAGAGAGTAGAATGCTCACTTAGCCGAGTGATCCTCATCACTCAGCTGAGTGATGAGCCTTTGTATCTCACGCCTAATTAACAACTTTTCTTGAATTTATGAAATTGCCCTTAAACTTCTCCTTTCTTCAATTTAGTCCCTTTTCTCTTTAATTTAGTCCTGAAAAATATCAAAACTTACAATTAAACCTCAAAATACATATTTTAACTAATTAAACATAAATTTAACTAAATTAAGACTAAATTAACTAAATTAAACACCTAAAACATACTATAATTCACACCTATCAAGGTGTTTGTCATCAAAGTAAGATAACTCCAATATGTTATGTATGTTTGCTTTGACATATAATATTGTAAAGTTGCCTTGAATATGCATGTAAACTAAAAATGAACATAATAGTTCGAATTTGAGAGTTTTACTCGAGGTAAGAAAAATCTATTCTAGGATTCATTGGACCTAACTGAACTGTTTTGCCTATAATTTGAGTTGTAGAGCTAAAAATTATGTGATTCAAGTTGGGTTGGAAACTAGAATTCCATAATAAATTTTATATAAAGACATTGAACTCTAACTATATCTCCAAGCTAGTCATAAAATGGCTTGAAAATTGGATATACTTGATGCCCTATCACTAGGAATAGCTTACAGTATTTTGGGAATATCTCAAGTTTTAGAGGGGAAAATGAGATGCTTTTTGATGTTACAGAAACTAGAAACCTAGAGCAATAACTTTTTAGAAGACCAGTTCCCTCAGAAAGGTTATTTACTATGTGAAAAAGCTAGCATAAAATCGGATAGTAGGGTTATTTTTAGGTCTTATTGGTAGAGGGACTTTTCCCCTCTACCAAGGGGATAGTTTTGGTTTAGGGTAGAATTGAGTTCTTCAACTGAGGGAGATGTCCCATCCACTGAGGAAAGCATGCCCAAATGATCCAAAACCCTTCTTCTTGGTAGAGGCAAAGTTGCCTCCACCGAAGGCCACCTTGTATAGCCTAAATATGAATTTCTAGTGTTCAAACACTACAAAACCTTATCTAAGCCTTCTTAAACTTAATTAAAGCATAATAAGACATATTAATAAGGTAATAAAAGACATGAAAAATATAAGAAATGTGAGATTGCTACCAAGAAAACAAATAAGAAACAAATAGATGCTTAGGTATTTATAGACACACACACACACACATATATATATAATGAAATGTGATGAATTAGACATGAAAAATAATCAAATTTCTACATATAGAGCTTGGTGGTGGATAGATAAGCATGTCTATAGGGTATAGATACAACAGCCACAGTCCTAATCCCATTTAGATCTATAGTTTATCCCCATTTGGAACCACAGCCTCGATCCCATTTGGATCTACCAATTTGATACCTTCGGGTATCCACAGAAATAATACCTTCGAGTATTCACATGATTGATACCCTATGGGAATAATACCTATTATCCACATCCACAGAACTTATACATGCATTCACATGAATTAATAAATAATTTGATGGATGTTACTGTTAGGAATTATCGGTTACATGCATCTCATACATAAGCGGAATTTAAAATTTTTAACCAATAGATTTGATCTTGCCATAAATTTACAATATACATATTAATGATAATACAAAAATCACCTTTGATTTTTGTTGAATAGTTGATTTTCCTTCTCACCGGGTTGTCGCAAACCATAGTGTCTAAAATTGAACACCTCCAATGAGTAATCCACACTAGAGAATGATTGAATGAACCAACAAAAGAAAAGAACAAGGGCTGGCTGAAATCCCCTTGATGCTAGCAAGGGGTGGCGGCTAGGGTTGAGAGAGTGAGAGAAACTCTTTTCTCTTAATTGTTCACCTTAACCCTAATACCATATCACTTGAATTTTTATAGTTAGGTTAAAAATCCAACTTCATAATAGGATTCGGCTCTTTAAAATTGCTGGAGAAATATTAAATGGGATTCTAGAATTATTAATAATTTATTTGGACTTAATTAAATCTAATTTAAGTCCTTTCATAAAAAACTATGCATAGAACCCACAAACTAGACCCTTTTGTGCATACACTTGGATTTAATCACCTAAATGAATTCCAAATCCATCCAAATTAAATATATGGGCTTCATAACACTTATGAAATATATTTAATTTGTTTTGGTCCAAGAATTAGGCCTCCAAGGCCTTCTACCAGGGCTTGGCGTGTAACCCTTCCTCTAGAGGGTTTTTGCGCCAAAGCCATGCTTCTAGGTCTCTTTTAATTTCTCCAATGGATCTATTAATTATTATATCAGACCTATAACACTTATAGTCTAACACAACAAAAAAAACTGCCAATTAGCGACAGAAATTAGCGACGGCACAATTTCCGTCGCTAATTTTGCGACGGATTAGCGACTGTTTTACATATCCGTCGTGATAATGATATTTGCTATTTTTTTGCGATGAAATAGCGACGGAATTATTAAACAGTCGCTAATTATTGGCGGGAAAAGTACGAACCCTGTTTTGCGACGGAATTAGCGACAAATTTTTTCGTCGCTAAATTTTATAATTTTTTATTCAGGAAATTAGTTCCAGAAATTTTAGCGACTAAAAATTTAGTCGCTAATTTTGGTAGGAAAATTTAGCGCCTCTTTTTGCGACGGTTTAGCGACGGAAAAATTTCTGTCGCTAATTAGTATTTTGTTGCTGTAATACTATTAGCGACGGAAATATTTAGTCGCTAATCCGTCGCAAATAAATTAAAAAATAAGTTTTTAAATTTCACTCCCATGGTTTATGTATAATTTCAAGTAATTTTAATATACACCATATAAAATGAATATTTTCTTTTGTAACAGAAAATTATAAATTATTTTGTAAGTTGGTAATAATTTTTTACCAATTATACCAAAATCTAATGTTATTTATTTAAAAAATTTACATTTTTAATCATAATAATAATCTAATTGTTATGATTATTATATATTTGCGTGTTCAAGATTAATAAAAATAAATATTTATAAAATTTATTATTTCATTCAAAATAATAATAAAAAAATTTGTAATTTATTTTTATTTTAAAAAATTTAAATCAAATATTAAATTATTAGGAATTAAATTGATTTGTTTATCAATTATCCCCAAATATAAACTTATTTATTTAAAAAAATTACATTTTAATAATAATAATAAAGTAATTGTTATAAGTATTATATAGTCATATTATGAAAAATAATAAATATTTATATAATAATAATAATATAAAGTTTATTATTTTATTTAAAATGATTATGAAAAATTTATAATTTATTTTTATTTTGTTAAAATTTTGAGCAAATTTTAAATTATTAAAAAATTTAAAATATATATTTATAAAATTATCCTTGAATACAAGGATAAAATGATGAAATTTGGTAGGAACATTTTAGTAATTTCAAAAATTTACCCTACATATAAAAATAACATTTTATCTTCTGCCACATCTCTCCACCGTTTCAATTTAATTCGTATATGATTTTAAGCTTAATTTATTATTTAGTTGAATAATACAATAGAGTTCAATCCAAGACTTAAATTCATACAAGTCAAAATGAATAAATTTTCTAATATATATATATATATATACACACACACACACACTTTTCAATTTTATTTCTATTATTTTTCTAAATGTTCAAAGCTCCTTCTAAACTCATCCTTATCATTTAACTTCACTACCGCGATTACCTAATTGAGTGTTATGGAAGACTGAGTAAACTTACTGATTTGAAAATGGAGAAATGGCTTTGAAATTCTAAACATGGCCAGATTAATAAATAAGTTAAGATATTATCTGATAAATCCAAATATATAGTCCATTTGAATCTGCATATTTACGGTTTGGTTGGATCTTCAAATACAAATTGAACAGCTTTTATAAGGGATAGTTTAAGTAAAGATTCAACGGTTAAGTATTTGTCGTTAGATCGGCCTGATTTTTGGTGAGTACGTTCGAAACTTCTTGTTGTTAATTTTGAACGGTAAAGATTAGTTTTTAAGGTCTGTAAGTTTAATTTTTGTTGCAAAAAAAAGGCTATTTTCTGGATTTTTTACATAATGACCAATTTTGTATGTGAAGTCGATCGACAAATCATTTGCCGTTAGATCGGCCTAATTTTTGTTGAGTACGTTCGAAACTCCTTGTTGTTAATTTTGAATGGTGAAGATTAGTTTTTAAGGTCTGTGAGTTCGGTTTTTGTTGCAAAAAATAAGTTATTTCTGAATTTTTTACGTAATGACCAGTTTTGTATACGAAGATGATCGAAAAATCATTTGCCGTTAGATTGGCCTGATTTTTGGTGAGTACGTTTAAAAATCCTTGTTGTTAATTTTGAACGGTGAAGATTAGTTTTTAAGGTCTGTAAGTTTAGTTTTTGTTGCAAAAAAGAGGCTGTTTTCTGGATTTTTTACCTAATGACCAGTTTTGTATACGAAGACGATCGGAAAATCATTTGCCGTTAGATTGGCCTGATTTTTGGTGAGTACGTTCAAAACTCCTTGTTGTTAATTTTGAACGGTGAAGATTAGTTTTTAAGGTCTGTAAGTTTAGTTTTTGTTGCAAAAAAGAGGCTGTTTTCTGGATTTTTTACCTAATGACCAGTTTTGTATACGAAGACGATCGGAAAATCATTTGCCGTTAGATTGGCCTGATTTTTTGTGAGTACGTTCAAAACTCCTTGTTGTTAATTTTGAACGGTGAAGATTAGTTTTTAAGGTTTGTAAGTTCAGTTTTTGTTACAAAAAAAGAGGTTATTTTCTGGATTTTTTTCGTAATGACCAGTTTTGTATACGAAGACGATCGAAAAATCATTTGCCGTTAGATTGGCCTGTTTTTTGGTGAATACATTTAAAACTCCTTGTTGTTATTTTTGGACGGTGAAGATTAGTTTTTAAGGTCTGTAAGTTCAATTTTTGTTGCAAAAAAGAGGCTATTTTCTGGATTTTTTACATAATGACCAATTTTGTATGTGAAGACGATCGACAAATCATTTGCCGTTAGATCGGCCTAATTTTTGGTGAGTACGTTCGAAACTCCTTGTTGTTAATTTTGAATGGTGAAGATTAGTTTTTAAGGTCTGTGAATTTGGTTTTTGTTGCAAAAAAGAGGTTATTTTCTGGATTTTTTACTTAATGACCAGTTTTATATACGAAGACGATCGGAAAATCATTTGCCGTTAGATTAGCCTGATTTTTGGTGAGTACGTTAAAAACTCTTTGTTGTTAATTTTGAACGGTGAAGATTAGTTTTTAAGGTTTGTAAGTTCAATTTTTGTTGCAAAAAAGAGGTTGTTGATTTTTTTTGGCTAAATTTTATTTTTATTTGGAGTATAAGTAAAGACGTTTTTATTCCTATACTTTATAGAAGCTTTGGTTTTCTATAATTTTTTTAATCTAAAACATGGATTATTATACCAGTGATATATTTTTCAGTAGAGCATAATCAAGAGAGATTTGAAGTGAGTTCAATATGTGAATACTTGATCTGTTTTTTGAACTTATTTATGTTAGATTGGCATGATTTTTGGTGAGTACATTCAAAACTCCGTGTTGTTAATTTTGAACGGTGAAAATTAGTTTTTAAGGTCTGTAAGTTCAGTTTTTATTGCAAAAAAGAGGTTATTTCTGGATATTTTACTTAATGACCAGTTTTATATACGAAGATGATCGAAAAATCATTTATCGTTAGATTGGCATGATTTTTGGTGAGTACGTTCGAAACTCCTTGTTGTTAATTTTGAACGGTGAAGATTAGGTTTTAAGGTCTGTGAGTTCGGTTTTTGTTGCAAAAAAGAGGTTATTTCTGGATTTTTTACTTAATGATCAGTTTTGTATACGAAGATGATCGAAAAATCATTTGCCGTTAGATTGGCCTGAGTTTTGGTGAGTACGTTCGAAACTCCTTATTGTTAATTTTGAACGGTGAAGATTAGGTTTTAAGGTCCGTGAGTTTGGTTTTTGTTGCAAAAAAGAGGTTATTTCTGGATTTTTTACTTAATGATCAGTTTTGTATACGAAGATGATCGAAAAATCATTTGCCGTTAGATTGGCCTGATTTTTGGTGAGTACGTTCAAAACTCCTTGTTGTTAATTTTGAACGGTGAAGATTAGTTTTTAAGATCTGTAAGTTCAGTTTTTAAAAATAAAATTTTTTCTTCCCTCACCTCTCTCCACTGTTTCAATTTAATGTGTATATGATTTTAACCTTAATTTATTATTTAATTGAATAAGAATTAAATTGGTGTAGGGATTTTTTTGTCTTTATTTTTGGGTTTTCATTCAACCGGTGGCTCTTCTTCGGGATTCCGGCCATCTTTAGTATCCAGAGACATAATGGTATTACGACCCTGAGGTCGGGATCTCCATCGTGGCGGCAGTAGGTAATCACCGACGAAGCTTCGGTGAAATTCTGGCGACTGAGAATATATTGTTTATATGTGTGCGTATTATTTTGGATACCCGGTTATGAGGATCAATTTATTTATGATGCGACATGAGTGAATATTATTTTTAAATTTTTGAATTAATAGTTTTAATTAAAGTATGTTTTAAAAATCAATAAAATGAAATCTAAAATAAATAGGTGGTGTTGGAGTAGTAGTAGTAGTAATAATAATAATAATAATAATAATAATAATAATAATAATAATAATAATAATAATAATAATAATAATAATAATAAATTTTTATTATTTGCAATTGTAACATAATTTTTTTTGCTTGTAGTCTTATTATATTATAAATTTTTAATTTGTCTAAAATATAATTTTTATTATTAAAATTTTTAAAAAATTTAATGCAAATATTAGACAGATAAACTCTAAATATATTAAAAAAACTCTAAATATATGAAATTATTATATTAAATATGTGTATATATATATGAATACAAATAAAAAACTCTAGGTAAATGTATTTACAAAATTATCTTTTATTCTACTGGTAAAATAGGAATGAAAGTAGGGCATTTCTGTCTTTTGAAAACCCTATTTACCCCTCTCTTTGCCACATTCTTCGTTTCTTTTCTCATCAGTTGGAGCCGCCTCCCTCTCCCTCGTTTATTCTTCATTTCTCTTCTCAGTTGGAGCCACCATCTTCTCTGTCTCGTCTCTCCCTCGATCGACTGATGGTTACCATCGCATCCTTGACTGTCGTGCGCCGTTATCATCCAAATGGTTGGTCTCTTTCTCTTCGTCTTGGGCTTCTTTCCCGTCAAACTAGCTCTCTCCGGTGTCAGGTTTCATTTCTTTCGTAAGTTTTCAGAAAAAGATTTAAGATATTTGTTTGGATGCGCACAAGATTTAAGATTTCTCTTACTGTAGTTTATTATTTGCCATAATTAATCTTATAAAGTTTAGTTTTTAATGGACACAACTGAAGGGTTGAATGTTGAAGAGCAGCTATATATCAAATCATACAGACGATTTTAATAACTTGGTGTTGTTCTTGTACCCGTGTTAAAAAGTTATGAATCTAGGTATGAATCTGTCAAATTCAGTGCTTTTACATTGTTTTTGTTGGTTTTGTTGTTACTGGTGTTTTTGTTGGTTTCCTCATTTGTAGGTAAACTCCTTGAACTACTACTCCAAGATATTTGTTTCTTTCAATTGACTGAAATTTGAATCATTCTAAGTAGGAATTGTTCATTATCATGTGCAAACTATAAATCTAAGTAGGAACTGTTTCAAGTAGTTGCAATTTAGAATTGATATATGAACTATAATTTGCTGAGAATTATATATTTATAAACATTATCCTATTTTTGTTTGGTGGCTTATGCATAAACTAACTTGGTTCTAATTTTCATTTTCCTTTTTCTCTGTTGAAAGACATTTTTACTTTTGCATAAACTAGACTCCGTTGATCTCAAATGGTCTTTTTACAATGTCTTCTGTATGTAAAGCATGCTATTTGAGGATTAATTTTTATCAGGTTGTGCTTGATTTTACTCATTTCCTTATCAATCTTCCTGCAATTTCCCAGTTTGAACTGTTCTTCAATATCCCAGGATGGATCTTTGGTTGCTGCTGGATTCTCAGACTCCTCACTGAAGGTTTTGTCCTCGCACCATGCTATTTTACACTATGTTAACCAATTTAAGTTCTAATTTCTCACTGTTGCCTACGCAGGTGTGGGATATGGCTAAAGTTGGACAACAAACTGGCAGTTGTAAGTTTATACTAGTAAGAGATATTTGTGTTATAATTTGTTATATCTTTCTTTGATGCCTTGTTGTTAGTGCAATTATGGAATGTGCATATAATACCAAATCATCTTTACATGATTGCTATATCATTTGGAGTTCATGTAATTGCCTGCATTTAGTAAATGACAAGCTTATATGTTTTTATTTGATATTCCAATTACCCAATGAGAAGTTTTTGCATACTTGTATGTGATGACCCCCCAAAGGTTTGATATTATTTTCTACATGACATGCTATAACATACATAACCCAGTGAGACTAACTTTCATGAGCCTAGTTTTGATCACCCATCATAGATAAGCATACTGAACTATGTTTATCTTTTTGTTTGCTGGTATATGACTATATAGCATAAGCATGGGTTTCAGCCCCACCTTTGGTCCTCTTAAGTGATTCTGATGCATTGTTATGATATTATACAAACCACAAAGACGTTTTGATATTCTAGGATTAGATCCCATTCTAGATGCACTTTCATGTCCATCCTACATCCTTAAACTTCACCTTCATCTGCAGTGTTTATCAAAGTGACAATGCCTATATATATATATATATATATATATATATATATATATATATCATTTAGTAGCATACTTAAGGTTTTAGGTTTGTTCTTGTAAAATCTATTTATGTGGTCCTTCTGGACTTCACAATTAATATTGAAATCTTGGTGGTGTAATTTTTTTTTTGTCATTTAGAGTCACAAAAAATCACTAATAGCTGAAGAAAAAACATCCTCTCTTTCCCGCTGCCCTGGAAGTGATGTGAGGTTGGCTCTTCAGGGTAGCAAGAATCCTCTTTATGATATATCTAGCTCACCTTTGGCTGATTTTCATGATTGTGAAAGATTACAGCAGCAAATGTCTAATCAGGTTGGTATTTCTGAAATCTGTCATTTTGGCGTATGGGTCTGTGGCTATTGATTCTTGCCCTATTTTTCTATGTAAGTTAGCTATGGTATTTCTCATTTGTTTGTTTTCTGTGCACTTCTCTTTGTAATTTAAGGTTTATTGTTTTGGCATGTATTAAGAAGACACAAACACAGTGGACTTTGTACTAAATTCAAGGCCAGTGAAAAGTGATGCCAACCCTGGACTGTCTACTCCACCTCGACTCTTTTCATATCATACGTGTCATTGCAGGCAAGCAGGATATAAATATGTTCCAAATTGTGAATTTGAATTATTACTAGTTATTCTGAATGGGCACACCCTTCATGCCATTATTTTATTTAGATGACTTTGTTATTCGGATTTATTATTTTATTTAGATGACATTGTTGGGGTTATTTAGGATGATATTATTAGTATTATTTGTACTCTTAAGAGAGATTGATAACATTATGTACGATTTCAATTACTTATATATATATGTGTGTGTGTTTTGGAACATATTATGCTTTGGAATAAATATATATATGTGTACGTGTATTGTCATTATTGTATACAGGTTGAAAAATTAAAAAATGCAACAAAAAAAATTTCATTATGCTATAAATCAAATACAGCAAAAGAAAAAATTAAATTATACAATAATTTAGCGACGGATATGCGACAGAAAAATGTCGCTAATATATAATAGATATAATTTCAGAAATAATTAGCGACAAATTTCGTCTCTAAATTTTACACTAAATTTGGATTTAGCGACGGAATTAGCGATGGAAAACTAGTCGCTAAATATTATAATTACACTAAATTCGACGGAATTAGCGACAAAAAAGTTAGTCGCTAAATATTATAATTATAATTCGGCGACTAATTAGGAATATAAATTAGCGACGAAAAAAATATATTGCGACGGAAATTTTCGTCGCTAAATTAGCGACTGATTTTAGAATCCGTCGCTAATATATTAGCGACTGGGGTATTAGCGACTGTTCGTCGCGCCGTCGCTAATTTATATTAGCGATGGAAATTTGGCAATTAGCGACGGAAAATGCCGTCGCTAATTCCCAGTTTTTTTGTAGTGTAATAATAATTAATTATGAAATACAATTTCTCAATTAGGTCCATTTTATAAAATATTTCTAAAAAGTTCTGCGAACAATTTTACTTGATCATAATTAATTAAACTCTTTAATTAATGATGAAATATGACATGGTATGCACATGAAGATCATGCAGTGGAAAAATAATAAAATTTGATCATACATGCCATACAATTCCATAACAAGAATCGAAACATGCAATTTTAGGGTTTTTAAAAACTTACAACTTTAGATGCCTTTTAAAACTTGATTTTGATGATGACCAGCAACCAAGAAGGATATGTCAGCCTTAGGTCTTCACCACCAATGCCAAGGAACAGCCTTTATGCCACTCCTCTCTATTCTCACACACACACTTGCAAAGATGGCTTAAAACCGAGATTGCTAGCTCTCTAATTAAGTATTGTGTAATGGCAATGGATTGAAGCAACAAGATTTGATCTTGTTCTTCCTTTAGGTTTCTTTTGCTGCCCAAGAACACAAGAGAACAAGGAAGAATCCTTTTCTCCTTGTGAAAATCGACCAAGAGTGTTATGTGAGAGAGAGAGAGAGAGAGAGAGTTTCACACCTAGGGTTTTTTCTTTTAGTTCATTTATATGTCTCTTTTCATTAGGTAAGTGTTAATTCCGAATTTAGCTAGTAAATTCAGCCTCCATCACTTCCTAATTAAGTGACATACATTAACTCAAACTCCTTTAAATTTTAAATTCAAATTAATTTAAAATAATCATAAAACATTTAATCAAATAATATCACTTAATAAGTAATATACATGTGCCGAAATTCCTTGATATTTATCTTGGAATTTCGGTCACTTCATCTTTTATTTAAGTGATTTAATTTGATTTAAATTCTTTTAGGCTTTAATACTCAATTAACTTAATTAATACAATATAATTAATTAATTGAAATTAAACCTTGTGGGATGAATTTCTCTCTGTCATGGACCAAGGTCCAATAGCAATTTTAATACCCATTACATACATTAATTTGACTTTAATTAAAAGCCCAAATTAATGCTCAATACTTTATTTAAATATTTTAAGCCCAATGCTTTGTGTGCGATCCTATAGGTCCATTTAATATTGGCAATGAATTAATGAATTAATTCAAAGGCTATATATATTCTCTAGCAAGATATTATAGCATTCCAAATTAAATGAAAATGCAAATGGCATTTAGTGACCTAATGCAATTTTGCATAGTCCCTTACCCATAAATATCAGAATTAATATAAGGCATGTAACTAGTCATCCTTATATATATTAATTCCTTTCTTGATATTCCAGTGACACTGAACTCTCAGATAAATAATGATTACTCATTATTTCATCTCGGTATGGCCATACACTTCTCAGTTCACTGATCAAGTGGCCGATGATATTTTCTCTCTTATTGAGAGGGGTAATCCCTTCACTTGTCTCATGCTCTCTAACAAAAAATCAATTCATACCCAAGCATACACGTACTTATCACTCTGTTACGAGCACGTTAGGTGTATGTCAAAGTATACAGTAATTCATAAAGAGTTTCATAGAGATTTTAGGTCTAAGAACTTCGATACAAAACTTGCATATGAGAAACACTTATGACTTGTACCATGTAGTGTTCTCATGATTGGATCGAATCTAAATACCATGTTCTAAACATGTATCTATGATCTCTGATTGACACTCTTTTCCTTATGATCCGTAAGACAGAACTCAACTTATTAGAAAGAGCATACTAGTCTTAATTCATTGTTATTCCCATAACAATGACTGACTAGGGATATTTAGAATGAAGTCTCATTTATTTCAAGGTCTTACAACCATGTGCCTCACACATGATAACTTAAACTGAAACAACATTCTTGGATAGTTCTATCAATTGGTATGCACAGGAATACAATAGATAAAACAAATGTCTCATTTATTAACTAAAGTATTTTATTACAATGTATTGGGGCTAGGGCTTACACTAACAATTAATTATTCTATTATTCATTTCTCTATTTCTATAATAATATCAAATATCATTATCCTTGTCATTTTATCATTTTATCCTTTTCTCTATATGTGTGTGACCTATTGGGTTCCTATCCATATTGGCAGTGTAATACGTAATTGTGAGTTCTATTCAAAACTCACATGATTTAAACTCCTTTAAATCATTTTATCAATCCCTATTGATATTTATGATACATTATTATACAAGTCATGCTTGGCCTCTAGCTAGGAATCATGACTACCCAAATGTCAGGAAAGTCAAGTGGTTTGACTATACCCTTCCATAGAAACAGTTACCATGCAATTACTCATTTCACCACTCTTATCTCAATTAGATTCTGAGTATGGATTTCTGTCAACTCATATAAATCTAATTATGTATGTTCTATTAATTTAACCATTGTTCCTAAAATTTCCTTTATGGATCTCTATCCATCTTGGCATATTACTCTGGCCAGAGATTCTCTGAATAAGGTAATTATAGAATCATGCGAGATAACTTCCCTTAATAAATCTGGGATGGTGAATCATTTGTCAATCACTCAACTATCTTCAAGTAGGTCATGATATACCCAACCTCCTAACTATGTTCACCTCCAGTTGGAAGTAATCAGTTATGGAGTCAAAGTATACCACTTGCTACTTAAGAGAACTTTGGTGATCTTAAGTCTAAGGATACTTGCACAACCGCTATGAAGAGATTCCTCACTGACATATATTTAATATCCATGTGAGGATTCTCTTTGCAGGTCTTCAATGAACTTGTTCTTCTAACAAGCATCCACATATTAGCTTTGATTATCTTCCATAATCACATTTATGAGAACCACTGCTTGAACCATTCAATAAGCATAACATGTGTTAGTCTGTCCGAATTAATAATGTCCTATCTTATTAATTCTATGACTAAGGATATTTAGATATTAACACATTTGCATGCAATAGACATCTCATATCATGAACACTTTAATGATTGCCTTTGTACTATGTTTATAATATCTAGGACTTCATTTATTAATTTAAAATTTACAAACTAATGTATTTAAACATAGCATTAATAAATGAATGATGCCTTTTTATTAAGAATATGAATTCATACATATGAAATACATTCCTATTACATGGGCTCTAGGGCATACTCTCTAACAGTTACATGTTCAATACTAAATAATAGCATGACATATATAATCAATTTACATTGTAAATCTTATGTATGGTAAAGCTTCCCCAGTTATTTATAATATGGTTTCTACTTAGCATAAATACATTTTATGATTGTTGCATGTTGTGTGTGCTTGAGAATGACCATTGTGAGTGGTTGTTCATAACTTATTATTTTCCATTAAGTTGTATAGCTTAGCACGGGTGTTCATCTATATAGGTATGCAAGATAAAGATAGGACTCTTCAACAGGGATCAAACCAACTGTGAGAAAGCCAACACCAGCAATAAAAAGAGTCAAAGTATAATGAAGTTATCTTTTTATTTTTATTTTTGCTATTGTAAATCTTAGATTTTGTTAAGTAAAGTGTAATGTAATACCATAGTTATTAGAATTATGATATATATTAGAAAGTTTTTGTGTATATACCCTATCTTAATATAATGATAGGATTACGTGTAACTTAAACAATTTGCTATTTATGCTTAACTTAAAAGGATGCTATTAGCAAAGCGAGATATAGTTCAATTATTTTATATGAAAGATAATATGTATTATAGCAGGGAAATAAAAAATATTAGAGCAGTCATTATAGGTATATTTACTTATACTTTTATTTAGTAAACATGCCTAGCAATCACAATTATCAACCATATTGCCAAGAGAAATCAGAACATATGTTGTATTAGCAAATCACGTTTGTATTTCCTCCATTATGGACAAAGGGCTCACTACTAAAAACTACAAATGCAACATATTTAAACTGAGGGAACAATCTCATAAAGTGCATACCCAAGTCTCTGCAATTAAGAATTTTAATTGAGATAACTCATAGAGCCTAAACCAATATTTCTTGCAAAATATAAATTTTAAAGAATAAGATGTCATGTAGGATTATTATCCATCTGCATATAAGTAATAAAGAGCAAAAGAACAACAATATTAAGCTTTAATTATCTTTAAGCATTCTAATTGATATACTATTTGTCTAAACCACTGCCAACTTTACATTATTGTTGTTGTTATTGTTGTTGTTGTTATTATTATTATTATTATTATTATTAATTGATATACTATTTGATTACAATTGCTAAATATTGTATACTTATTTGATAATTTTAAAGGATTTTTTGAGCTGCATTTTCAATTTTGATAGCAGTATATGGCCATTGAACATGTAAGAATTTTATATTTTGAGTGATAAATTTTTTTGAGCCGAATTTAGTTCACTATTATTTAAGTAATGATGTATTTATTGTGCCAGAATTTACAACAATCACATCAATCGCCACAAGGTGAATTCAATGAGGGAGGAAATTCAAACATATTACCTTTAAATGGAGATAAAAAGTCAAAAAGAAAGCTCATAAGACCAAGGTCTAAAGTGTAGGAACACTTCACCAAATTTATTGATGAATCGGGCAACATAAAAGGCAAGTGTAACTATTGTAGTAAAGAATTTTGTCATGATCCTAGGCAAAATGGCACTAGTGCACTAAACAATCACCTTAGTTCTTGTCAAAAAAGTCCACAAAGTGTTGATAACATAAAAAAAAAATTATGTTTGCAACCAACGGATGAATATGAAATGGGTAGTTTATCTAACTAGAAGTTTGATCAAATAGAAATTAGGAAAGCAATTGCAGAAATGGTCATTGATCGGATGAATGTCCATTTAAAGTTTTTGAAAGTAAAAGGTTTAAGAAGGTTATGTATAAAGCATTCATATGTTTAAGGTGCCTAGTAGGTGGATTGTGTCACACGATTGTTTTCAAATTTATATTAATGAGAGAACAAAATTAAAAAGTTTTGCAAAAAAAATTCTCAAATGATATGCCTTACCACCATTACGTGGACATCAATTTAAAGAAAAAGCTTATTAATTGGAGGACTTGTCTAGCATAAGGAAAGTATTTACACATGAGATGCATTACTCACATTATGAACTTAATTGTTCAAGATGGCTTAAAAGAGTGATAAATGTGAATTTATCTATGTTTTTAATGTGTTTTTACTATATTTTTTAGGATAGTTTTGTGTTAATTTAGTTGTTTTAATAGTTGGTTTCTTTAATTGATGTTTTAATTGTCTAATTAAGTATTTTGGTGTTTTTAGGACTTAATTGAAAGAATAAAGGAAAGTTTGAAGGATTTGAATTAAATTTGGCTTTGGGATAGCTTGAAAAAGAGAAGCATTTCACGTTTTGGGCAGAGGCTTAACACTCTGTGGAGTGTCAAGACATTGGGTAGAGACACTCTACCGAGTGTGTGAAGAGGAGGTTGGGTTGCTCCACCGAGTAGATGTGTGCTCCACCGAGTGAGGAATAGGTTGCTCCACCGATCAAGCTACACACTCCACCGAGTGTGTTGATTCTCCAAGGCACGTGCACGTTTTGTTTCGGAGGGAAATAAAGAGAAGGAAGGTTAGGGTAAAACTCTTATGGGAGGATATAAAAAGAGCAGTTTTATTCTAAAGAGATGGCGGCTTGGGTTTTATTATTTTTCTTGAATTCTATTTTCTTCTCTTTTACAATGTTTTTGATGTTTAGCATGAGCGGCTAAGTTTCTAATTCTGATTCAAGGGTGATTCGATTCCAATTGTAATTTTGTGAGGCTTTGAACTCAACAAGGATTTCTTCAATCTAAGTAATTCTTATTTTCTTGTTCTTATTTTCTATGAATTATTTGTATTGATTAACTTGACGCCTTAATTCAATATTGATTTTTCTATTGCTATCCATGAGTTTGTGATCCGTAATTGTCATGAATGATTGATTTTAGTAGCAAGGAATTGGTTTATGTGTGTGTGAATTCGGCTTTCCGATTTACATAGCTTGCATAATAGATTCTAGGGAAAATAAGATGCAAAATTAATTGACTTATAGCTATCTCAATCAATTAATCTTTGTCTTAGTCATTCTCATTAACTCTTAATGCTATCATTGAAATAATATGGAACGCTATCGTGCCCAGTTAAATCAATGGTAAGACTTGATTTTAAATGCTTTGTTTGAGTCAATTACATTAGGAGAATTATTGCTTTCTACGGCTTTTCCGATTAAGTAGGCTAAGTTCTTGGATTGAGAAATTAATCTTTAAGCCTATGATCAAAGTTACAATTGGATGAGATTTACGCCTTTGAATTGGAAGTTTGGTAAGATTGATTTTCATTTAATTCAATATTTTTGCTCTTTGTTAATTTCTTGTTAATTTACTTTTAGTTTCAATTCAAAAGATTCAAAACCCCCCATTTACTTTATACTTTTGTTTTAACATAGAGAAATTAATCATCATAGTTCTCTTGGGATTCGACCTGGTTCCACTATTTCTACAAGCTAGTTTAGGTGAATCAGTATTTATTTTTGGAGGGCGTCGACAACCCGACCAAAGAGATGAGTTGTTTAACTAAATGGATTAGAAATATTGTGAGATATGTGAGGAATTATCCTGCTATGATAAAAAAAAATTCAAAGAATGTGCTAAAGATTGTAATATTCAATGTAAAAATTCTTTAAAATTAGATGTTTTTATTAGCTGGAATTCAACTTATGAAATGTTAAGTGTTGCTGAAAAATATGACAAAGCATTTTAGAAATTTGAGATGTTGGATCCATATTTTAAGATTGAAGTTGAAGCACCTGATAGTGATGGGATTTCTTTTGTAGATTAGGCCACTGTGAGGAGATTGAGTGATATGTTACAATATTTTTATGATGCCACCATGTGTATTTCTGGATCATTATATGTAACATCTGATACTTTTTAAACTAAGATTAGTGATCTACTTGGATTAGTTTTGAAGTGGACTTATAGTGATGATTTAGATATTAGAGTCATGGGCTTAAGGATGAATGAAAAGTTTGATAAATATTAAGGTGACCATGAAAAAACTTATTTATATTGCACATGAATTTGATATCCAAGAAAAATTTAAGGCAATAGAGTCTGTTTTTTATAAAATTTATGGGATTGATGATGGTAAGAAGTTGTTCAAAGGAGTAAAGGATGCACTTTTTAAATTTTTTAATAAGTGTATGATTCAACTAAAAGTAGTCAATCTTCATTTTCACAATCATTTGGGAGCCCTTCAAGCAATGTTAAGTTTAATGACTCCAATGTAGGAACAAAAAGGTGATTGAAAGGTGTCATTAGAGAAGAATTTAAAAGAAAAAAATGAAGATTTTATGAAGATAAGAAATACTGAGTTAGATATTTATTTAGAGGAGGCATTACAAGAAGATGGAGAAGATTTTGATATTTTGAGATGGTGGAGGGTGAATTTTGAGAGGTTTTTTGTTCTTGCACATATGGCTAGAGATATTTTGGTTGTTTTGGTTTCTACAGTAGCGTCAGAGTCGGCATTCATCATTGGAGGGAGAGTTTTAAATTCATTTAAGAGCTCTTTGACTCTTAAAGTAGTGGAAGGTTTGATTTGTACATAATATTGGCTTCAAAATGGTATTAAATTGAAGAATAAAAAAGATTTAGAGGAAGTTGAAAGACATGAAAATGGTAAGCTAAACCTTTTATATTTGAAAATTAAAATGCTATTTTATTTTATTTTTATAATATTTGAATAGCTAACTAATTTATTTTTAATATTCAGAGTTGCCCATTGTCAATTTTGGTAGAAATGGGAAGGCATTGAGTAGTAGTTCTCCTTTATTGGGTAGTTATTTTTTATATATAAATTATCTTATTTTGATATGCAAATTATACAGTACATTTATCAATTACTAATATCTATTTTTTTAAGGTGATGATTTGAAATTTTGATGATTGAATTGAAGGTTGATGTAAAAAAGAAGCTTATTCAATGATTTTTGTTGTATTATGTATTTTGGGATTGTATCTTTAATTTGAACTTGTATTTTTTTTTTCAATTTGGATGTGGTTTGAATGTTTTTATTTTAGTTTTATGATTTATAATTTTATATAATTTTTAGACAGAATTTTTATTTTTTAAAAAAATAATTTTTAGATTTCGGTTATATGGTTAACGAAATTAAATTAATCAAAAATTTCAGCTCAGTTATCTTATAACTTCAGTTCAGTTTGGTTGGCTAAAATCCTAAAAGTTCAATTTTTGGTTATTTCAATTCGGTTCAGTTATTGAATCAAACCGACCATTCCACAGCCCTAATTGTTAATAAGCTTGTTGATGTTGTTGTTAAGTCATTTCAAACTTTTCCTTTAAGAAAGTCTAATAATATATTTTTGACATTATATATGTGCATGATTGAAATCATGAAAGTAAGAGGTTCCCATAAGTACAAAATTCATTATTTGAAGAAAGCGGCATTAGAAAGAGAAGGCCAACTACCTACTCAAATCAAATGTCACCCCCATTTTGTGCAAGAAGTTCTCAACTATTTAAGTTAGCTTGTTTATAGTCTAAATATGTATGGTAATTGGTAATATTTGAATTGTTCATCTAAAAAAAATTATTTCTACATATAGTCTATTTAACGCCTCCTTAACTAAATTTAAGACCTACACTGTTCCTTAATATCCTTATAGTAATAAGTTGTTATTTTGATTTTAACGGAAAATTTTGCAATATAACGGCTTAACTTTCTTAGTTTCCAAACCTGTAAAAAGTCAAATTTGCACTCCCAATAATATTGTTCCTACTCCCAGACTTCAATCAGCAATTCACGGCACTTCTATAATCTCAGTTCATCATACACATTCACACACATCTAGTCCATACTACATTTATTTGCATCCATCAAACTCATACATTAAGTTAATATTACATGTCAATAATTCTCATTCTTGTCGTAATAATTTACATATAATTATAAGGCAAAAGTTCAAAATCAAGATCTTCTATGTACATGCCATTTCTTCCTTCTATTCGCGTCTTTTGGCACCTGTCCTTGCACGCAGTCATAAAACTACACGCTAAGCAAATCTAATTGCTTAGTGGTGCATACATTTACAAAGAATTTCAACTAATTTAATTTGATTATTTAATTTAATTTAACCACTATTATTTATTAAACCTTTATAATTTCATAAATTCATAATTTATTCATTTCCTGTCTAAGTACTTATTAAATAGTCTCAAAACCTTTCTTTCTTATTTAATTTCAACAATTTATCAGTCAGAGTAGAAATTTACCATTTTATCCCTCCAGTTGACTTTTTCTGTTATGTTGACCAACTTTGACCTTCGATTGACTTTTTCATATTTATTCATTTTAACTCCGATTTCGACTCAGTAAATTTCTTTTGACACCAAATTAACTTTAATTTTTGTAAATTATCATTTAGTCCCTGAAAATATTTCTTGAATATAAATTTACTGTTTGGTCCCTATACTCTTCATTATTTGCAAAATTTACCCTTTTCACTCAAATGAATTATTTTATTTCTTTTAATTATGTTTTACCGGCAATTGATTATTTTGCCCTTCATTGGATGTAAAATTTTATTTTTGCCTTTGTTAACTGACCGGTATCTAGCAAGTGTACTAGATCGGCTAGTAATACAGGGAAATATAGATTAAGACCCCAAATATCGTACCCAAGGGAACATGGATTGCTAATAATAATATCTATGTATGAATTAAATTAATCCGAGATTTTTTTTCAAATATTTTTGATTTAAAAGAAAAATTAAACAAAATAAACAATTAAACAAAATAAAAGCTAAAACATGAATTAAAAACAAAACAATAACCGAAATTCTCTTGCTAAAGGAACTATCCACCTTAACTTTCATTACAATGACTTAAATTCAATATAAACACCAGTGATTATGAAAAAACTAGTAATAAAGCAAGATATCTTTATTCAAGTATATCATTCTTAGTATTAAACTCATAGACAAATCTAATACTTAGCATGCAAATCTAGTTTCAACTTCCTAAACTTTCATTGAAGCCTTTCTCAAGTGATTCAACTCTAATTCATTCTTAGTTCTTCCTCTCTTAGTATTAACCAATAAAATTCACACATAATCATCTCATATTTCGGATAATAATCATGCATAAACATTAAAGAGTTAATCCAAGAACATGCAAATCATTAACTATGTCAAAACCAATCTTTAGTTATTTATTCAATAAACCAATAATTAATCTCAACACAATTAAAGATAAGAATATGCTTAAAACCAAGAAATAATCAACCGATATTGAAATTAAGCTCACAATAAAGTCATAACAATGAAAATATAAGATTTCAAGGATCCATTAGCAAAAGAAGAAAAACTACTTCCTAAACATAATTAAAAATAAAAACAAAGTTGAAGAAAAAGAATGAAAACATAAAAACTGGAAAAACAAAGTAAAACTAAAACTAAAGAACTCTACTAGTTCTTCTAATTAATTCCTCTAATTCCTCCCTTAATTCCTTTTCTTTGGTGTTAGAGTTGTCTATTTATAGGCAAAATATGTTGTAAAAGCCTTTTAAACTTTCCAAATTGGAGTAGGAAAAGAATCCTTCTTGAATTGGAAAAAACGCAAATCCTTCGCTTCATGAGAGACTCAACACGTGGCCATGTGTTTCTTAGTTCATTTTCACACGTGGCCATGTGTTCTTTTCTTCTTCAATTCACGTGGCCACTCATCTTCCTTTGATAAATCACACGTGGTCACGTGTAGCTTTGTTCAATCTCTCACGTGGCCATGTGATCCTTCCTACTTCATTTCACGTGGGCACGATAACTCTTTTGGACTTCACGCTTGCATCAAATTTCCAAATTCACAGTTTTGGACCAAATCTTCTTATCTTTTTATAATTAAGTCCTTTTTCTTGCAAATTAACCCTGAAAACACCAAAATTTACAATTAACTCCAAAAACATAAAATTAACCAATTAAACTCAAATCTAATCCTAATTAACACAAAATTAACTTAATTAAACACCTAAAAACATTCTAAAAACACTATATAAATGACCATTATCATTAACATATATACTTCATTTTTCATCTTATACCATTTTTGTTCATATTTTCAACATTTCTAAAGCTAAAATTTTTCTTTTTACACATTTTTATTCAGAATTATCATTTTGCCCCTAGTTATTGACAGCAAGAAAATCCATGAACCGGATAAGCGGATAAGCAAATCCAGTCACCGGGAGTGTCCACACTGCTTGGGAGTATGCGACTACTCCTTAGACTATCAATAATAAGCCGGCTAACAGAAGCAGAATAATTAATATTTTTCAAAGCAATAACAGAGTATAATAATACAGAGACAGAACATCGCGGGATAAGTGCTCTTATGGCTAGCCATACTATCCTAAGGTCTTGGATTACCCACTAACACTAAGGGCATAACTTTTTATTTATTTTATGTCATTATTATATTGTTTTTCATGGTAACTGTCTTATAATAACCTACACAGAATTTATTTTCCAATCATTTAAACTTCTCAGTTGTACATTTTTCAAAGATACACAGAATACCATCAAAATATAGCCAAATCAATCATTTTACTCATAGTAGCCATTCGGCCCCAATGGAAATTTTTCACATTCATAGCCTTTAATCATTTTTTATACTATATTTATTTTCTTATTTATTTAAACATCATTATAGCAAAAAATGCTTAATTTGCACAAGATTTCTTAAAGTATCACAACTTCCATCACTATGTACTTATATACATATTCACATACCCTTATCATTTTTCATTTTTATCAAGTCCATTATTCTTTTCACATCTTATATTGCCCATATATAACTAAATAAACATTTAATATTAAGTTACATAATAATTATCTAAAGAATATCATTCGACCATCACTAGGGTTCCCACTTTTAAATTATTTTCTTCACTAAAATAAGTTCATACTAGTTTAAATCACCACAATATCAAGTTATTTCAATTTAATTCATCAATTAACCCTACTTTACATAGTTACATAATAGAAATTTCAAGGAAAAATCATCAAAGAAATTGAAATTAATTGTAAATTGTATCCACTAACCTTATTTTGGCTTCCTTATCACTTATTCCACCTTGTTTTTGCCTTTTCCTCCTTTAAATTGGCCTTCCTCCTTTTATTCTTCTTTTGGCCGAAAATGCAAGGAAGAAATTTATCAATTTAACTCAACAATTAAAATAATTTAAACACACTGCTATACTTCCCTAACCCTACTCTATATTCTGTTACAAAATCTCCCACAAATTCAAGCTCAAACTCATAAAACTATCAAAGTGTGCCTTAGAGATTTTACCTCAAGTATTGTGTTTCTTAACCTTCCCTTGCTATAAACTCTTTCCTATGTGAAATAATAGTGATTTCTAAGTATGGGGATAAAATTTTAGCTAAAGATGTGGAGAGAGAAAAAGCTTGAGAAGAAAAAGAAATGGAGAAAAGGGAACCTAGAGAGAATTTTGGTTTTGAGAAGGAAAATGGGAGATGATGGTTGAAGTTTCCAGAGATTTTCTGTGCGTTTCTTCCTTAAATAGGGTACTAAAAATCTGCAAAAGGAGAGGCCAAGATTTAATGTGTAACTATTTAATCCAATGGCCTCAAAATTGGCCACTTGTCCCTCATCTAAGGCATTAGGCTTATCCTAACATTATGAGCTCACATACACATGATCCTTACACCAAAATATCATCTCATATAAAATTTCATGGTCAAATTCCCGGATTTGACCCTCCTAACGACCCAATTTCGATTTTTCGCTCTGAAATATGAATTTTGGATCCCGATATCGGATTGTCCTGAATTTTTTCCCCAAGTATCAATATATATTCAAGAACATATGGCAAAAAATTCAGCTCATTATGATATCATTTTGATATACTTTTAGCTTCGACAGCCTATGCGGCCAGTCCGAAATCTAAATTTTTAGAATTATCAGAATTGATATTTTTTAGTTCCATGTGTGTCACTACACTATGAATAGCTTATATATGAAATTTGAATTCGTTCGAAGGTCTCTAAGGCTTCTAATTGCTTAGTTAAAGTCTTAGTCAAACTTACGCCGAACCGTGAAATTTTTCTTCTTTTGTCCTATTAAAGGTCTATTTGACCTCAAATATCACTCAAATTATACCACTAGACTCCATTTTGCACGTACTTTCATATTTGATATTACTCTCACCTTGCCCATCGGGTCACCCATCCTCGGGTTTCTCTAGCCCGGACACGTTTAACGTAGCACTTATTGCAACCTTTTCATCCTAATCAACTTTAATCACTACTAAAATTATCATAAAATAATTAATTATGCGTAATAATAAATCATGGGCACAACATGTGATAATTTGGGGGTGTTACAGTTTAGATAGATAAGAAGTAGTATTTACCAATATTTTGTACTTATTTTGTAGTACTATTTATTTTGTCATACGCTATGTGCGACTTGCCAAGTAAGATCTTTTTTTGTTTATCATATGCAACTTACTTCAATAAGATATATTTACACAATTTTTTTCTTTTC
>JBBPFJ010000427.1:56396-111148 GCA_037975025.1 Excoecaria agallocha
TCCTACCATATTGGGAGGAGATGCCCTCACGTGATTCCACAAGTTCCCATAAGAGTCCATCACCTCCTTCTAATAACTCAAGAAATTGTTTATCATGTGATTCATAGTGCAGATGCGAGCGCCAAAATCTATGAGTGATTTATGCAACCTCTATCAGAGGAACAACAAAAGTCTTCAAGACTACGTCGACACGTTTCAGGCCACAATATCGAAAGTGAGGAATGTAAGTGTGGAAATGATATCTACTGCTTTGGACAACGACACTGTTGATCGGCCATTATTTGAGTCAATTACAATGAGACCACCAGTCAGCTTTTCCAATCTCATGGAAAGAACTAAGCAACACATTCAGCTGGATGATGCCTTGAGGTCTAGCCAGGGCAAGAGAAACAACATTATAAATGTTCATTTAATCGAGCTCCCATATCCAAACGGAGTGAAAGAAGTCCCAAAAGAGCCTCTACTTTGAGAGATCTAGGAAAAAGGAAAGAGGCCAAATGGTTGAAGGTTGATCGGAGCAGTGGCCAGCAAGCCTGAACCTTCACTCCGCTCAACATCAATCCAGCACAGGTATTGATGTGGATCAAGGAAAATCACCAAAAGGTGAATTGGCCAAGAAGCTGGATGAGAGGAGTAGAAGGATCAGTAACCATAATAAGTACTGTAAATTCCACAAGAATGTCAGTCACACAACCGATGAATGTCATCAGCTAAAAGAAAAAATTGAGCGACTCTTACAAAGAGGGTACCTCAAGAGATTCGTAGGTCTGACCAGATGGGTAAGTCCCTGTAGACAGTCGGACCTTAAGAAAAAAGATTCTGATGACGACGATGATGAGGACGAGCAGAGAAAACCAAAGAGTACGGATCCCTGCTGACCGTACATCGGTGTCATAAATATGATCACTGGTGGGTAGTCCTATGGAGAGGATCTCTCTAGAAAAAGAAAGGGGAAGGGTGTCTACGTCTCCTAGGTATCCTAACGGCCAGCCCTAGTCACCATATCCAATGAGGATACACGAGATGTAATGTTCCCTCACAAAGACGCCCTTATCGTCAGGATGCAAATCAATAATTTTAATGTGAAGAGGAAATTGGTAGATAACGAAAGTGTTGTGAATGTGCTCACCCTCAAATTTTATAGAGCAATGGGGTTGCCGATCGAAGAGCTCAATCCGAATGCCACACCATTGATCGAACTAGGCAATGCTACCATCCCGGTGGTAGGATCGGTTGAATTATTCGCCGAACTTGGCCAGGAAGCCTTCGCCCACACCTACAAGGTAACATTCATGGTTATTGACATGATTTTTGCTTATAACATCATTTTTGGTAGGCCTATACTATTTCAAACTAGAGCTATCATCAACATCCATTATATGGTATGAAAATCCCAACCAGGGGAGGCATCGCCATTTTAACAGGTGACCAAAAGGCATCGAAAGAGGCCTATATCGCCATGATCAAGCACCATAAAGAGACCATGATGGTGGAACCAGGGCTAGAACATTTTGAGCAGGTGGAGGCGAAGAATGGATCTTATGGTGGAAGTCAAGGTAAGGGTGCTTATGAAATGCAAGACTGTTCAAATTGGCACCAGCATGAATGCGAAGGTCGAGGAGGCCATCATGCAAGTCTTGATGATTAACCAGGCATCCTTTTGCCTTGAAGCTAGAGGAAATCTCCGGGATAGATCCCAATGTAATCACTCACAAACTTAATGTGGATTTAGCTTACAAGCCAATCTAGCAGAAGTTACGAAGGCATGCTCCCGATCGAAAAAAATTCATTTATGAGAAGATGGACAAATTATTGAAAGGGGGTATGATCCGAGAGGTTGACTATCCCGAATGGCTTGCCAATGTTATGCTGGTGAATCAGAAGTCAAGGAAGCTACGAATGTGTGTGGACTTCATGGACCTTAACAAAGCGTGTTCAAAAGACAGCTACCCCTTACCGAGCATAGACCAACTGGTAGATGCCACTGCTGGTCATGCTATCTACTCTCTCTTTGATGCGTATGCTGGGTATCACCAAATTATGATATGGTTGCTGGATCAGAAAAAGACCAGCTTCATCACTGATGAAGGCACTTTTTACTACAGAGAAATGCCTTTTGGATTAAAAAAATACCGATGCCACATATTAGCGGTTGATGAATAGAATATTTAAAGGCCAGATGGGGTAGAATGTGAAAGTTTACGTGGATGACATGATCGTCAAAAGAAAAAGCCCTGAAGAACATCCTGTTGATTTAGCAAAGGTTTTCAACAAGCTGAATAAATTTTGGATGAAACTCAATCCTGAGAAGTACATTTTTGGGGTGCCTTCAGAAAAATTTTTGGGCTTTATGGTCTCCTAAAGGGGCATTGAAGCCAACCTCGACAAAATCAAGGCAATCTTGGAGATGCAATCACCGAGCAGTGCGAAGGACGTTCAGAAGCTGAACGACAGAATAAGAAACCTCGGAAGGTGCACCCCTTTCTTCAAGAAATTGAGGAAGAATGAGGTTTTCAATTGAGGTGCCAACTGCCAATAAGCCTTCGATGAATTAAAGAAATTCTTCATCAATCCACCACTACTCAGCCGATCACTTCCAGGTAAAAGTTTGTATTTATACTTGTCCACTTCTGGTGAAGCTGTTGTAGGTGTCCTAATTAGGGAAGAAGAGAACTAGCAACTGTCCATCTATTATGTGAGCCAAGTGCTTAGGTGCCCAGAATTGAAAAAAGGTTTGGTCAAGCAACTCATCATTGCCCTCATGATGTGCACAAGAAAGCTAACACAGTATTTCGAAGCGCATATAATAATGGTTCGTTCGGGTTAGCCAATCATAAAAATTCTCCAGATCCCGAATCTTGAGAAAAAATGGTGGGATGGGTAATCATTCTTCAATCATGGGACGTGAGGTATGAACCCAGAAAAGTAATCAAGGCTTTAGCTTTGGCGGATTTCATCGCTGAATTTACTAGCAAAGAAATAACCGATAAGCCCTAACTTGCAAAATGGAAAATGACCATGGAGGGAGCTAAAAACGACACCCAAGGAGGCGTAAACATCGTAATAATAGGCCTATTGGGTATTGTCATAAGGTATGTAATAAAAATTAGCTTCAAAATTTCAAATAGTATAGCAGAGTATGAGGCACTTCTGCAAGGGCTGAGGCTGCTCCATGCCATCCGATCGGAGTCTGTCATCATCAAAAGTGACTCCCAGCTTGTGACGAGCCAAGTCTTAGGCACCTTCGAGGCCAGAGAAGCCAATATGATGTAATATCTGGCCAAGGTCAAGGCAGCATTGAAGATGCTGGAAGAATGCGAATCCGAATGGATCCTACAAAAGGTGCTGAGAGATCAAACTACAACGGCTGATCGGGTTGCCAAGATATCTACTTCTGAATAAGGGATGGTGGAAGAAAACATAACCATCGTAGAGCAACCAACTTCCTCCTTAGATAAACCAGAAATGATAAAAATTGAGCCAGATCAAGAAACGCGGATGAGCTCTATCAAGCGGTACCTACTAACAGGGCAGTTACTCGAAGATAAGGTGGAAGCTTGAAAGGTATCTACCTGAATTATTCTGTTATTAATGGTGAACTGTTCAAAAAAGCTTTCAGTCACCTCTGGCTCAAATACGTGACAGAGGAGGAAGGAGACTACATTCTAAGGGAAATCCATGAAGGCATTTGTTGCGCACAAGAAGCAAGTAGGGCCATGGCAAAGAAAGTACTCCAAATGAGATATTTTTGGCCAAATATCTTCAAAGATGCTCAGAAAAAAGTAAGAAGGTGTCAACAATGTCAAATCCATGGACGAGTCATTAAACAATCGGCAGTAGACCAGCAGCCGATCGGCTTTTCTTAGCCATTTGACTAATGGGACCTGGATATTTTAGGACCTTTTTCCTAAGAAAAAAGGCAAATGAAGTTCCTCCTTGTTACTATTGACCACTTCTCCAAATGGATTGAGGTGAAGCCTCTCGCAACAATCACAACAGAGAAGGTCAGTAATTTTGCATGGAAGGACATCATTTGCAAGTATGACTTACCCAATATTTTTATTACAAATAATGACAAACAGTTCGACAGCTCGATCTTTATAAACTTTTGCCAAAATCTCAACATTAGCCTTAAGTTCACCTCTATCACCCATCCACAGAGCAATGAGATGATCGAGATCTCTAATCGAACACTTTTGGAAGGCCTAAAGAAACGACTGGGTGAGGCAAAAGGCAACTGGAATGAAGAACTGAAAAGCATCTTATGGTCTTACAGGACCTCTCCAAGAGCTGGCACTCATCAAACGACATTCTTCCTTGTTTACGGCTTTGAGGCAATGATACTCGTAGAAATCGATCTCTCATCCTATCGGTCTGTATTCTATTCTAAATGGATGAACGTCTTGGATAGATGCCAATATTTGGACTTAGTTGAGAAAATGAGAGAAGACGCCTACACCAAAATCGTTGCCTATAAACAAAGAATCGTTAGATATCACAACACAAAAGTAAGGCTGAAAACTTTCAATGTGAGTGATCTAGTGCTCAAAAAGGTGAAAATAGGATCGAAAAATGTCGGAGTTGGGAAGCTGATGCCAAATTGGGAAGGCCCCTATGAAGTCTTCAAGGTTTTAAGCTCCAGCACTTATAAGCTCAGAACCCTTGAAAGGTCGGACATCCCCAAAAGTTAGAATGTCGAAGTACTTAAGAAGTATCTTGTATAATCTTGTATCAAATTTTGAATTCAATAAAGATTTTTTCTCCATCTTTGAAATGGTATGTTTTACAGCCATTCGTTGTTAGGTTTGCTATTTATTTGCTTCCAATCGATGAAAATTATGATTGATGACATTTCTAAGTCCGATCGGCATTTCGCGATCAAAATATTAAAATAATAATGCTAATTTGCTAGGCTCGATGTCTATCTTGAGCCTTAAATGCAAAAGCTAAAGCTTCATCTAGCTCGATCTCTAGTTTCAACAAGTACAGGTCCCTCGCTAGGCTCGATGCTCACCCTGAGCCCAAAATGCAAAAACTTTTCTCTATTATAAGTTCATTTGCTAGATTCGATGTTGTTCCCGGATCAAAAATATAAGACACATCTATTTAATCTTTGCCAACTTACTCGCTAGGTTCAACGTCTACCTGAACCCAAAATATGAAAGTCTATAATTGAGTATGAAATTGCCAAATTTTTAAGTAAATATAAGATCAAAAAGTCATTCACCATGCATGACTCTCTTATGATGTAGCTGATCAGATAACACTTCAGTTGGATGACTAAAAAGTTGTTTACTATGCCTAATGTTATGCACCTAAATTCTAAGTCATAACTTGGGCCAGAATGGATGGTTTTATCATTTAAATCCGATCGGATTAAACGATCGTTGATCCTAAGAGTTATGGACTGCAATGCTTGAAAAGCATCTTAAAATTCAGGAAGTATCTTCCTTAGCCAATTTTACATATTCTCCATGTTTAATTTTATATATTCTCCTTAGCAGATTTTATACATTCTCCGTGATAGTTTTTAATTATTCTACTTAGTTAATTCTATGAGAAATCTTACTCAATATGAGAATTGCAGTATGAAGGCACAATTGAAAGGCAAATAAAATTTTATAAATACGAAGAATTTTTACAAGTTACAAAGCGAAGGAAACTATTACAAGAAAAAACGTTACAAGAAAAGAAAAGCCTAAGATTCTATATCTATAATTTCTACTGTGGTAGCGTTTGGATCGGCTGCAGGCTCTATGGTAGTCTTGGCAGAAAGCTGGCCAGATCCAATAGCCTGAACAACAGCAGGCTCTGATGCAAGAGGGTCAACTTCAAGCTCTATCGATGGAGGGACCACGACTTCGGGTTCAGTCGACAGAGGAGGAATGGCTTCAGACTCAATTGGTACACTGAAGCCTACTTCAAATAGCGAAGGAACTTCATCTGCTGACTTTCCTTAGTCGATTTTACATATTCTCCATGTTTAATTTTATATTTTCTCCTTAGCAGATTTTATACATTCTCCGTGATAGTTTCTAATTATTCTACTTAGTTAATTCTATGAGAAATCTTACTCAATATGAGAATTGCAGTATGAAGGCACAATTGAAAGACAAATAAAATTTTATAAATAAGAAGAATTTTTACAAGTTACAAAGCGAAGGAAACTATTACAAGAAAAAAAGTTACAAAAAAAGAAAAGCCTAAGATTCTATATCTATAATTTCTACTGTGATAGCATTCGGGTTGGCTGCAAGCTCTATGGTAGTCTTGGCAGAAAGCTGGCTAGATCCAATAGCCCGAACAACAGCAGGCTCTAATGCGAGAGGGTCAACTTCAGGCTCTATCGGCGAAAGGGCCACGACTTCGAGTTCAGTCGGCAGAGGAGGAATGGCTTCAGACTTAGTTGGTACACTGACGCCTGCTTCGAATAGTGAAGGAACTTTATCTACTGACTGCTCAGTCTTTCCGGCCTGAGGGGTCTCCTCCTCATCATCGTTAGAGGAAGGATAAAAAAGAATCCCTGAATCCTCAATCCAGTCAAGATCAACTTTAGGGAAGTGCTACTTTGTTACATAAATCAACCGAATTAGTAGCCTCCCTTGAGCCTCGCCTAACTGATATAGGACCTCCTCCTTCTAGCACTCAAACTCTTTCACCAATCTCTCCCCTTAAGCTGCCTTCTTTTTTGCTAAAGCTATTTCCATGGAGTTCCTTTCGGCCTGCAGAACGTCATGCTCGGACAGAGCCTTGTCTCTGTATGTGATGGCCTTGTCCCTTTCAGCATTGGCTTTGAGGCACTCGGTTGAAAGCTAGGAGCATTCACCCCTCAACCTGCCCACCTCCTCCTTGTACCTTTTGCATAAAACACTATCAGCAGTAAGGCGCGCGACATCTCCTTTCAAGTGGTCCACCTCACTCTACCGAGTCTTGAGGTCTTGGGCTAGTTAGACTCTTTTCCTCTTTGGCTCCTCTACTCCAACCTTAAGAGCTCAGCCTCATTTTTCATCGCATCACTAGCGGTCTCTGCCTTCCTCCTCTGTCGAGCGGTATCCTCCCACTTCAATCGGGCATAAGCTGCCATACTATGCAGGCGAAGCTCTCTTTTTATTAGCTAAGGAAAAAATAGGAATATTGTAAAAAAAAAGAAGAAAAAGGAAGAGAGGATGCAAGCATTACCTCAAGGCTCTGTTACTGAAACAGTCCAAACTCTCGGGAGAGCAGGTTGAGCTCAGTCATAGCCTTAAAATTGCTCTCTTAAGTAAGGCCTTGACAAATGAAGGATGATACGCCCTTGCTGGTCACCGACCAGTCATCGCCAAATTGCTCATTCAGAATATCCTCAAAGGAAGGACCCCGACTCTTTAGAACTCTCCCTAGGTGCCGTCGGATGGGTTTACCCCGAATAACCTCATTGCCCTTTGTAGCAACTAGGGCATCTACATCAACCATAACCTCTGCAACCTTTTTTTTGTTGCTTCCTTAGTCCTCTTTAGGATCGCCGCATCTATTGGTGCCCTCTTTTTGTGAGTAGACGATCGAGGGATTAGGGACAATTGTGGCTCTTCCTTGTCAGATTCGTCCCTCAGCTGCAGTCGCCTGAGTGGATGATGTCCCACCACGATCGAAGGATATACCATTGGTCCAAAAATAATCAGTGAAGGACGAGCAGTGGGGATAACTGCAGCAGTAGGAGCTGAAGTCGCTACAGAAGCAGGGGGTGCAGAAGATGCAGGAATACTTGCTGCACTTTTGGAAGTCTGAACCTCAGAGGCAGGCAAGATCTTCCTCTTCTTAGATCTTCTTTCCTTTTTGGCCAACTGTTCGGCTTTCCTTTTAGCTTTATCCTGATCGGCAAGTTACTTTGCAGCGTCATCTCCCTTTGCCATTTCGCCAATAGCTGCAATATAAAATAAAATGAGATAAGTACTTCGTTCAAAACAAATATAATAAATGCTCATGCAATGTATAAATTATTAAGATATATATGCCCTCCCCCTCACTCCCAGTAAAATGCTCACATTCTGTATTCTGGCCAGCATCAGAGCTTGAGGATCCCATCAACGTTGTCAGGAGGAAATTGGAGTCGAAGTCGTTCCTTGCCACGACATCCATTAATTTTTTAATGTCACTTTCGTATATAGATCGACCGATAGCATGATCTTTCAAAATTGTGGCTTTTGCCGAGTGGACAAGTGGTACTCCAAAACCACCGGCCATCCCTACTAAGAAATATCTCTCATTGAAACCCTTCATTGAAGATGGGACAGTAAAATGCTTTCGATGCTGACGGCTGGTGAAGTAATACTCAAACCCATCACTCCGACCGAAAATATAAAAGAAGTGAGTGAAGAAGTCCAGAGTAGGGGCCATCGCTTCTATCTGGAATAGGATTTTGAAGCACGCCACTGTTCTTTATTCGTTCGGATGTAATTGGTTAGGAGTAATTCCATAACCCCTAAGCATTGCCGACTCAAATGCACCGAAAGAAAACCTCATCCCTGTATCCAAACTCCATAAATGGTAGATAAATCACTTATTCCTTTCATGGCCAAAAGGCCTCTCTATCACCGCTATGGAATTCGGGCAGGCCATTACTGACACTTCTACAGGGAAATGATAATGTAAAGGAATTCTCGCCACTTCTTCTTCTATCAATCGTGAAGGATGAGGGAGAGGCTCCCGATGCATGTAATCCTCAAAGAAACTTCTATCTATTGGCTGACTACTGCTTGAAGCCATTTTTGGTGGAGGAAAAGAAGAAAATAGTATATGTGATGAATGAAAAAGAAAATCAAAGGCAGAGATTATTTACTTACTTAGGTAATCTTGCAGAAATTATAAAAATCTCCAAAATTTGAAACCCAGGAATTGTCGCTAAGGGTTTCCAAAAGTTATTGTTCGTAAAGAAAATTTGGCAGAGTTTTGTTAAGGATCGTTGAAAAGTGAGGGAAAATCGTCTCAAACTTACCTATTTATAGGCAAAAAGCTTCTAGAATACTCCAAATGAATCTCCATTGGATGGATACCACATGTCTTCGATCCATTACTGCAGTTACGGAGAACGAAGTGCCATCCTCGACATGCACACAGGCATTAAATACAAAACAGTTGTCTGAATTGAACGGACGCATCTCTTCAGATGGACTTCTCAAAAATTCAAAAATTCCGCCAAAAGTCTTAAATTGCCCGATCAGACCATTCGGAGGGACAAGTGATAACTGTGGAAAAAATATCTCCAAAGGCCCAACAATACTTGGCATGGCCTAAGCCCATTAACAAAAAAAGCAAAGCGTGATCTGGAAGACAAGACAAGAAGGCGTGATGTCCGATCAGATTGATGGGACAACATGTCCCTTCAGTCCGCTGATGCAAGCTAACACCCATACTCTCCACCTGCTTCCTGTCACATCGCCGCTCACTTGCCCCAACTGCCAGTTATCACATCTTAAAGTACTCAAGTACCCCCCTTTATCTCCTATAAATAGCCCAAAAGCATAAGGGCTCCAGGTATTGAACATCTGAGACTCTCTCTCTAAATTTTATCTCTCTAGAAAGCTACTGACTTAAACTTCGAAGTACTAATATCTGATCTGATCGGGCACTCCTTCTTGCAGGATCATTCATCCGATCGGATTTTCCAGCTACCTACTCTCTCTATTTTAGATAAAGATATTTCAGGCTTTATCACTAATTTGACGTGTTAGTTTTGTCTGTGTTATTAAAATTTGGTAATTATAATGTTATAGTTGTTATATTACGATTTGTAATGAAAAAATAATTAACATTTTATTTTTGTAACAGAAAAGTTATAAAAATCGAAAAACAAAAAATCTGGCCACCTTAAAAAATAATCAAACTTTTATATTGGTTCATTGTTCAATTTATTGATTTTAAGAGCGCAATTTATATAAAATAAATTCAACTATTTCTTGATTTGTGTAACATCAACCCAACCAAAATAGAAGTTGGATTATTTTTTCCAACGACTGAATTTTCAATTTTCGACTTTTGTAATTTTTTTGTTATAAAATAAAATTTGAATTAATTTTTTATTATAAATTATAGTATAATAATTAAATCGTTATAATTATCATATTTTAGTAATTACGGATAAAATTAACCTTTAATTTGACCCTTGATAGCAATATGGGCGGACAACACTGAGTGGCCGTCTAGGCTTTTATTTGCTGAATGATAATTGTTATAGAAAATGACATATATAATTATGTGGCAATTTTGTCACTTTAAAGGTAATTTTTTTTTAATTTAAAAAAATCAGGAATAGATATATTTTATATCAGAAAGTTTAGAGAGAATTGCGGCATTATTGGGTTAATTTAACCCATTATTGTTATTAGATTTATACTATAATAATGAACTGATAATAATAAAAGAATGCGTAATATTTTAATTTAAAAATTTATTATCAAAAGTCATTCTATTTTGAAATCAACTACTATAAATTTTAGCTGACCCTCAAGGTAAACAGGGCTAACTTTAAATCACATATATAGGTAAACACATTGCTAAATATGTTACGTGTCAGTCTGACGTGTTACCTTTATCCAATCTTGATGCCATATGTTAGTATGATATGGCATATATTCTATGTGCCTAGTATGATGTGTTATATGTTACTCGCTCTATTTTAAAATACATGTTGTTTAAGAAAAAAATTTTTGTTTCATAATATATGAGGTTTTGATATAATTAAAATATATTAATTGATTTTTACCAAATATATTCTTATTTAAGTTGTTTTTATAAAAGTAATTTTCAACCTATATTAATTATATTGCATAATTAATATAAGGGTAATAAAATTTTTTAATTATGAAGTAATTACTATTTTTAAATACTGTGCATTTTTTTTTAACATTAATTATTTTGAAATGGAGAAAGTAATATAGTGTGGCATATATTTTTATGCACCTGGGCAACTTATTTATCTATGTGTGAACTCTTACACTGAGTGAGAGTGCCAATAATGATTTTCAACAGTTTTAATGATTAATTTTGTTTAGAATGACTTTTAAGGACAAATTTTCAAAGTTAAGATATTTTTGGGTTATAAAATTTTTTATTGTTATTAGTCCATTATTTTGGTATAAGTCTGATAATTCTGGATAAAATTAATCCCTTATTTTTCTAAATATAATTTTATTTTATTCATCAAATTTTAAAAATTCCTTTAAAATGCCAATTAAATTTAATCTCATCAATTAAAAGGATCGTTTGTTGTGCTAGGAATATTTATGCAAAAACAACAGCATGAGGCGTGTAAAACACTACTTTTAAGGATAATTCGCCCACAATTGTTACCGTGTATCATCCAGAATTCAACAAGCTCTTATAAAACAACAGAAAATGAGAGGAAAAGAAAAAGAACTATATCGCCCAACATAAAGTATTTAGAGCGTAAGCGAGTGAACAAAAGACGTAGAGCCACCGTAGGGATGTTCAAATATGGGTTGGATGGGTTATAATTGATTTTCTTCCACCCATCTAAATTATTAAATGGATTGGGTTCAACCTAAATTAGGTGGGTTATGTATTAAAATTTTTATGTTGGATTGGTTGGTTTATGTGGGTTATGTTAATTTTTATATTATATTATAAACATATAAATTATTCATATTTATATATTTTTAAATATAAAGAATTGCTTTTATTTTTATAAATATTTTTTAAAATACCTCAAGCTTGTAAATTTATAGTGCCACAAAATTTAAAATTACATATAAATTTCATAAAAAAATTAATGATGATCAATAACTATAATTTACAAAGATAATATATGTAATATCATAATACTATTTTTTTCAACATGTATTTATTTTTTAAAAATAAAAAATTACTCATAATTCCAATTAATCAATTAATGCATGTGTTCTCGTGACTTTTCAATACGGTCAAGAAACCCAAAAATCTTATTAACTTCACATTTTAATTTTTTAATAAATTTAAAAATCAAAAAGTTACTATGCTTATATTAAATTATTGATCCTAAAAGTTAATATTCTTTCTTATATTTCAATTTATTGTGATTTGGCGTCTATGAGGCTAGATTTTCATGCTATGGTTACCAGCGGTTTGCTGGAATTTTCTGATATTAAAATTCAGCAACTTTTTTTTTTCATTTTTAATTATTGTATATTTCATTTTTAATTATGTTATTCACTAGTCCGATAGCGATTATCAAATTATTACTAATGCAGGTGTAAGTTATCATTATATATTTTCGTTTTTTAATGCAATCCTTTGATCAGACTATTTAATTAGACGAAATGTATTGTCTGATGAGTACAGCTATTAGTTTTGTTTTTCGACAAACATACATTTATGGTTTCATTGATGAGAGAAGAAATTTAAACTGCCATTTTTCTTGATATAAATTTTCTTTTATTTTACTAATTTAACCTTGGCACATTTGAATGGATGTAAACATTTAATTTTATTTAATTTTCATAGCCACAAAATAAGCCATGTAAATATAATAAAACAAATTATACGATTTCTGGGCTCTTCCTATATGACACTATTTAGGTAGTAAGAAATAGTAATAATTTCGACCTAATGACAGCAAAAACTAGTTTCGATTGAATCTATTTTTAGTTAGAAATAAATAGATAAATAAATAAAAAGAAGTAGAAGAAAAAGATAAAATTTCAGTTCCAAAGGAGTCTGTCTAATTATTATATAGAAAATTTTTTCAGTTTTCAAATAGGATGAATAGTATTAGAGCATCATTAGAACTATTTTTGAAGAAATTTTATAAATTTTGAATAAAATTTAAATGAAATAATAAAAATTGAAAATAGATGAGTAAAAAAAATGTAAGTGAGAGTATTTGAAAAATATTGTAATGTGGGTTAATTGGTTGGGCTATATAATAATCCATCAGGTTACAGTAAATTGAATTTTTTAGGCCGAATTCTTACATGTGGGAATTTATTTCTATCTCTTATTTTTTTATTAATCCTTATAAATTAAAAATAGGGGTTAATTTCACTAATTATCATTGAACTTTTTATCTAAATACATAAAAATAACTAATAATTTTTTATGACACAAAAATATTTGAAATTAACAATATTATACGTAAAAGTAATCATAACTGATTTCCAGTAAAAACTAACGCCGGAAAATATATGTGGCATATCATGTCAACATTTTATGTACACGTGAAAATATCTTTCACTCCATGTCATCAGATGCATTGCCATATCATCTTGCCACATCATCACATGCCACGTAGCAAAACACTCCTAAGAAACTGACACGTGACAATATTGACATGTCATCAAATGACGTGGTAAAAAAACATATTCACATATGCATAAGATGCTGATATGGCATGCTACATATACTTTCCGGCATTAGTTTTCATCGGAAACCAGTTATATGATTATTTTTTTTATAATATTGCTAATTTCAATGACTTTTGTATCACGAAAAATTCTTTAATTACTTTTACGTAATTTAAGTCTAAATTCAGTAATTATTAGTGAAATTAACTCTTAAAAATAAAAAAAATATATAAAAAGGTGTGAAATAGACGTTATTTTCAAAATATCTCACTTTTTTCAGCATGTGCTTCGGAATTATCTTACAAAACAAAGATGGGTACTCGTGATTAATGGTAAAGGAAATGATGAATAATAATGGTAAGATATAATGAAAAGGAGAGTATTATATTGAAATCGGCAAGCACTTGAAGCATTATGTTAATATACTAAAATGAATAGATTTTTTTTTTCACCTTTGAAAAAAAGTCTTCATTTTCGGATTAATTTCAACTACAATTATTAAATTTTCTACTTTTAATCAAAAATTCACAAAACTAAATTTTTTAAAAGAAAAATATCTAAATTTAGGGAAAAGTTTCAAAAAAGTAATTTTAACTGGATTTCAAAAGAAATCCATTCATTGACCGCCATATCAACTTGCCATATGAAATAAGTCTTTTTTTGAAAATAGGATTATTTTAAAAAAATTTTGAAATTTGGGACTACAGTAAACAAAATTAAATTTATGATATGCTAGAAACTGGTTGTTCTATGTGTCGGAATTCGATATGCGGGACTCACTATGCTAATTGGGCGAGATTGCTAAAAACCTAGCTCCAATAGTTGCCGGTATCCGGACGTGTGGGCCCTATTCTTTACTGGAAACCAACTCCTTATGCAGGATTTTGGCCTCCTGCTCTCACATTTCGTGAACAATCCCCAACCGCGATTAAATATATATATAAATATATATAAAAATATATATTTTGGTGTTTGGAAGATAAATTTTTATTATTTTTTGGATTTGAAAAAACAATCATTTTTTGATTTCTTAATAGTCAACTATTTTCATTCAATTCTTATATCATTTTTCAATTAAAATTTAAATATATGATAAAATTATATAGAGTTATTTCTCTTTGGTTATATAATTATCAAAATTGATAATTATTTTTTAATGTATTAGTATATTTTTACCATATTAATAAATAAAATAAATAATAATATAATAAAACATTTATAGATTAATCATTATAGATAACACAAATTATTTTGAGTGAAAAATTTATAAAAATATTTTTATTCAATTTCTTCCCTCATTTTATTGATCAAAAACTTGATAACACAAATTAATTTTGATGTGAACAAGCATACAATTTATGCTTTAAATCATCTTTGCTGGGCACAATTTTCTCAGCACCATCCTTTTCCTTTACAATTAAATCAAATTTTAATTCTCTTCTCCATCAATCTATTAATTAATAATTATTCATAATTCAAATATAAAAAAATAAAAATAAAAATCGTTAAGATTGAATACCGTCGAAACGTGAAATTTTTTTATGTAAGATTATTTAATAGTGATTATAACAGCCAACAAAAGATGAAAATGTTAGATAGTAAATGCAAAACTTAAAACAGAATTTTTGTTTCAAAATTTTTTTGATAAAGCATAAATTGTATGCTTGTTCACATCAAAATTAATTTGTGCTATCAAGTTTTTGATCAATAAAATGAGGGAAGAAATTGAATAAAAATATTTTTATAAATTTTTCACTCAAAATTAATTTGTGTTATCTATAGTGATTAATCTATAAATTTTTTATTATATTATTATTTATTAATATGATAAAAATATACTAATACATTAAAAAATAATTATCAATTTTGATAATTATATAATAAAAGAGAAATAACTCTATATAATTTTATTATATATTTAAATTTTAATTGAAAAATGATATAACAATGGAATGAAAATGGTTTACTATTAAGAAATCAAAAAATGATTGCTTTTTCAATTCCAAAAAATGAATAAAATTTATCCTCCAAGCACCATCTATATATATATAATCGTGGTTGGGAATTTGTTCACAAAATATGGGAGTAGGAGGCCACAATCACAAGAAGGAGCCAGTTTCCAGCAGAGAGTGGGGCCCACACGTCCGGATACCGGCAGCTATTGGAGCCGATTTTCAGTAATCCCGTCCAATCACCACTGTTGGTCCCACATGTCGAATTTCGGCACATAGAACAGTCTGTTTTTAGTACATCATAAATTTGATTTTGTTTATTGTAGCCCTAAATTTTGATTTTTTTTTTAAATAACCCTAATCTAAAAAAAATCCTATGAAATGGATATTATGTTAGTTGCCGGATCACAACTGATGAGAAGCTGATATGTGTAAAAATTTTATGAATTTTTTTATTTTTAAAATATTTTTATATATGTCATCTTCTCATTGGTCATAACATGGTAGCTGACATAGATGGCAAATTGATGTGGTGGCTTATGTGTTATACATTTGAATGAGATTAGTGATGTGGTATACCAATAAAAATTTCCATTAAAGTTTTTGTTGAATATTAAAGTGATTTTTTAAAAAATATTTTTCTAAATTTGAATTTTTTTTCAGTTAAAAATTTTATTTTATAACTTTGCAGTAAAAATAGAATAATCCAATAATTGTGACATTAACCCTCCATTTTCTACTAAGTGTAAGTAATTGTGTGGAGTCTAACCTCACAAACGACCACTACCACTAGCAGTATAGGAGGGATTGCGTTACCAACACATTCGAAGACAAATAAATATTAGAAAAAAGCATTATTTCGTCCCTAAATTTTAACATTTTTTCGCGTTAAGTTCATGAACTTTAAAAAGTAAACACTAAACATTGGATTCTCCAATTTTTTGCGTGAAACATATTGAGTCCTTATAATACACGTTGAATCCCCAGACTTATATATTAAAACACATTAAATTCAAACGGATGTTAAATACATGTGATTTTAACAGAGCATGTGTTATAATATTCAATGGGTAATTTTAAAAGTATAAAAACTTAATGTGGAAAAAGATTAAAATTCAAGGACTAAATTGTGGATTTTGCCTAAACATTATTGCATATTGAAATTTCGGACAATATGTCATCTATGCTATACACAAAAGTACAAAGCGGATAAAAAAAATTTTAAACTACATTGATTCTTTATTATTTTATTATTAGATTTAAGTAACATTTATTTTCATTAAATCAAATACTTATAAAAATTGTAATAAAATAAATAAAGGTTAAATTATATACAAAAATTACCGTTTTTCCCCTTTTTCTCCACATAATAATTTACTAAGTTTACATATTAAAATAAAAATAGTATGTGTTATTAATTTTAATTAAATCTTTTTGAATAATTTAATTGCTCTTTTTTAATTTTATTTTTTAATTATTTATATAATTTCATGACAATGTAAAAAAATATTTAAAGTCAATCCAATTCAATGTAGATAAATAATGTGCATGTGTTCTTCTTCGTGTTATTTTGTGGCAAATGAGTCAGTGGACCGAATCACTCGCACAAAATAAAATCTTATCTTCTTCCTTTGTGGCAAATGAGCTAGTGGACTAAATCACCCATGAGGGGACACATTAAATAAAATCTTATCCTACAATAACACTTTTAAGTTGTTAAATATTACAACTAAAATATTTTTAACTGCAACCTTAAAAATTTAATGGTAGATTATTGATATGGTAAGTTATGTCACTTTTATTGCCGGGATAAAAGGATTAATCGGATTAAAAGGATCGGAGCCCGAAAATTATCGGGTTAATCGAATAGAGACCCGATATTTATATAAGGTCGGATCGGATGTGACAAATGCTTAAAATTCGGGTATCAGGTTAATCGAGTTTGGTTCGAGTTAACCTGAATCCGACCGATGCACACCCCTAAAAACAAGCCACCAACTCCCATGGGGGAGTCTCCTATTGGCAAACCTAATTAAGTTGAATGAGTCAAAGGGAGATATAAGGTATCCCACGTTTAATGGAGATATGAGGGAGGATATGATCTCATTCAAATATTATCTCAATATCAAGTCAAGGGATACTCTTTGGTGCCCAAGAATCTTGAACACCAAAGAGTATCCCTTGACTTGATATTGAGATAATATTTGAATGAGATCATATCCTCCCTTATATCTCCATTAAACGTGGGATACCTTATATCTCCATTTGACTCATTCAACTTAATTAGGTTTGCCAATATCTCCCACTATGCTTTAACTTTTGACTAACTCTAACTTTGCTGTAATCAAATTTCAATTATACAATTTCATAGTTATATACTGCAGCAAACAAGTGAAAGCGACATTGGAATTATGGTCATATTATATAGGTATATCCTAATTTTTTTTCCTGGGAGCAGGTAACACTAATAATTGAAGAAATTGACATTAACCTCCCCACTCAAATTTATAAATTGTAATTACTCTTTTCTTGGATAAAATAATCCCTAGCTCCAATTAGTAGGGTTAGCAAAATACCAAAACTAATTGAATATTTTTGATCCAAACATTACTTAGTAGGGTTCACTCATAAGCTGCTGCTTTTTTTTTTTTTTTTTTTTTTTCCAACTTTAGGAAATCACAAGTAGTAGTGCATATGGCCAAAACTTATGCATTTTATTTTCAGAATTCAAATTTATTTTTTTTTACAAGCCAATGATTATTATTAATACAAGATGAAATACACAAGAAAACCAAAGTAGCTACGCACCCTGGACGGAGAAAGAAAAAAAGACCAAGATACAAAAAGTTCCCTGCCAACTACACTGCAACAACCACCAACCCAGTAATAACACAATTAAGAACCACAAACTATGAAGATTTGCAACCAGAACAAGGAGCATGATATAACAAAACCGAAACAGCCCAGCCAATTGAGAGGAAACACCCCTGTCAAAACTCCAGATTTTGGAGAGTAAAAAGGCATTAGACCTGATCTTCTAGTACAGCAGACCTCAGAAAGCAGAAGGAGAAAAAAAGGAAAATCAGATCAAAACACAAAATTAAAGATAGCCCAGATGACAGATATCCGCACAGCCCCTGATGCCATCAACAGACCCCTTCCACAAGATGAACATCAACTACCCATTCAAACAACCAGCAGGAGAAAATGCTCAATATTCCAACAGCAATTTTCTTCTTGTCTAAAATCAAAACAACTTCCAATTAATTCTCCAGAATTTTCTTCTTGTCTACATCAAATGCTCTAAATCCACCGTCAATCTGAGTAAAACTATTCTTTCGTTCTTCATCATCTGATTGAGTTGGTAAAGTAGAATAAGCAACCCTTTTCCCATAAATTCGTTGCAAACTCATATAAAATGAGATTGCAAATATTGTAATTCTAATAACCAACCAACTGAACTGAATGTTGGCTAATGATTTAGCCCTATGTAATGATTCTTGGTCGCTACATTTCACTATTTTATCATGAACATCGTCGTTATAGAGTATGCAACCTTTTGGTATCAAACTTGGAGTCCATAGCATAATTCCCGTCATTATGAACCAACAACCTTGGAACACAAAGCTAACCGATCTAACAAAGCTAACCATGAAACTATTATTGTTTCCAATCCCTAGAATTGTAGTGGTTAAAGAAATAACAATAATGATTCGAAGTAGAACATGGTATTGCCCTTCAAGCCCATGATGGTCAGTTGAATGGACATAGAAAACAAATAATTCTTGAGCCAAGGCTATTGATTCTACAAAGTATGTTAGATCATGTCTAGCTTCAACCCTAGCTCGATCAAGACCGATCGCAAGAGATGCATAAACGAAGAAAAGAATCGATATGGAGGAGTGTTCGAAGTATGGAAGATTATTAGATGGTATGGTTCCATCTATATCTAAAGGTTGGTGTTTGCCTGGGCCCATAAATTCCAATGATATGGAGATGGAGCTCCCTATCATGATCAAGAATAGCTCCAAGTGCCTTAGTTTTGAAATGGGAAACCATGGGAGAGAAGTGTAGGAATTTGGGTTTAAAGAGTAGAGTTTTATGTGGTTAAAAAGATGCCATAAGCCTAGTAAAAGAAATGCTATGCCTGGGAATACATGTCCTTCTAAAGTTCCCATCTTTTCTGCCTTTTGCCTAGTGCCGAAATATTATATGGAACAATGTTCAAGTTCTTCAATTATACACAGATATAGATTTGTCTTCTTTCGTGCACTTCTCATCCTTGTGGGGGTTGGGTGTACTTTGAGAAATGAATTTAAAAATAAAAGTTCTAGAAGTATGAATTTAAAAATATAAAAGTTCGGATTAGGAATGATCATGGACGAGAAACCTCCGTTTCGAGCGGGGAATCACCCCTAATGAGGTGGAAAATTTTCTAAAATTTCTTCCATAGGGCTGGGGATGGGGGAAAAATATTTCCCGACTTATAATTCCGGGAGGGGATGGGGATAATGGTCCCAGCATCCGAAATTCAGTAATTAAATTTATATAATTTAGTTTTAAATTATATTTAATTTTAATTTTGTCAATTGTTAAAATTTACATTCATTTGATTAGTAATTAATTTTATATTTTTTAATTATTAAATATTATATTTCAATTACAATTAATTGTTAGACATTATATTTTAGTTATAATTAAATTTTTTTAAAAAAATAAAATATTTTTCCCTGAAACAATGTTCAAGTTCTTCAATTATACACAGATATAGATTTGTCTTCTTTCGTGCACTTCTCATCCCTACACTAGAATTTCACGAATTCTATGTACACCATTTTCATGATTCTAGTATAGTAAACACTGCACGATTTATGTTTGAGACATTTATTAGTATATTACACTTTTGCTACGAAAGTTAAAATGAAACATAAAATATCTGTATTGTATATTCGAGGAATGATTTGGACATGTAAAGTTTTGAATCACATGTTGTTGGAACGAAAATAGCATCATTATGTTTATGTGTAATGCCATAGATAAACATTTCTGCAACTTCTATTTTTAATGATGGACGAATGGGTTACAATTCAATTACACATTGATTTGATCTCAACGAGTGCTTATTTCCCCCTTCGATAAGTTCGCGTGAATATTACTTTGTGGGGATTAAAATTTTTTCGCACTAAGTGGCCATTTTAAATAACTTGTGATTTCAATAATGTCATGTAAAAAAAGGTACTGGTAGCTTTAACGTCGATGCCAAGCATATCTCTCTGAAACCTTGCATGTAAAATTTTCAAAGCAATCAAGCATTTCACTCTTAATAAGTCGAACATGAATAAAGGCTACACACCGAATACAAAAAATAAATAAATAAATGATCAGCATGAAAGTAATAAATTATCATTGAAGAATGTCAATGAGAATACTTCTTTCTTATTAAATCGTAAATTAGATTTGTATAGTCAATGTCATTCGTGGTACTAGTTGTAACACATAAAACATTAACAGTGTATAATTATAAATTATTTTCATCGTCTCACAGGGGAGGGGTAGTATCAGCTGTAAAGTATAACATTCATGTTTAGGCGGCCAAAGGTTGATGAATCTACAAGCTTTAAACCTTTTGGATTCATAATTTAGGTTGTCAACATTGTGGTGGATTTACACCACATTTCCTACCTATCGAAACGGCATGTGCATAGTCAGTTCCAAGAAGTGGGAGCATATATTTGAATCTGCACAAGCAAAGGAGGTCAGCTTGACGGACAATGTTGCAACATTGCTTGGTAGGAGGGGGAGGTGAGCTTCCTTTTGTCGCTGGACGACAGATATCGATAAGTTGATTATTGTCTACCTTGCAAACGGTGATTGCCTAAACTCTAACCGTCATTGCAATGAGCGATGTTGCAATTAAGAAAATTATAACAATATTTTGTCTAGCACAATCCATTTTTCTCTTCACAATGGGAAATATATTTGTTGTGTAAATATATCTCAAAAACATATGTCTGGGGTTATTTATATTAAAGTTTCACAAGAAATTTTGTTTTATATTAGCGGTGGGCCGATCAACTTTACGTGTTAGTTTTGAAATTTAATATTTTTTTATTCTTTCTCTACCGATAATTAGGTGTATAGCACATTTAAGTATAAAATTAAGTTAGGAATATCCGGTAGAATGTTGAAGTTGAGAGACAACAATAAATTTTCATACAATAACATAATTTCGTTACACTAGATTTAATGGAGAAAATTGCTTTGAGAATTCAAACCACAAATCATGACAAAGTTACCCTCCTATTTAATCTTATAAATCTTTCTAAAAATAGCTGGATGCCTAATATTTCTTTTATAATAATCCATTATCATCCCTCTTATACGAATTATTTCTTTTCTTCGGGTGAAACCACGAAAGGTGAATCATACAAAAAATAAAAGAAACTCGAAGGCACTCGAATATAAACTCAATTTTTGAAAAATATCTTTCAGATGGCTAGGCCTTCTAGTGTAAAAAATATAAGCAAATACATTCAAATTGTGATTGAAAATTATTATAGAAATATTAACGGGCTTATTGTCAGTAAGGATACAAATTCTTCTCCCCTTAAAGCAAGCAAACATCTGATTCCCTGATATATTTTTTCTTTTTAGACTTCAATGAATGAGCACGATTTTTAATGTTAAATTCTATCATTTTTTGCATTCATATTTTACACTTTAGCTATTTGAATTTTTATTTCCAACAAGGTAGTTGTATGTAATGCAGAAGGGAACCCCGATAGAAGAATTTACAAAAAAATTCGTCGAATTTTAATATTGGTAAATTAGAATTTTTTGGTGCTCAAGAATGGGTAAAACTTAAAATAATATTTTTCTATAATATATAAAGTATTTAAACATTATACGAAACTTTATTTCGAAAACTTTAACTTTGATGAGCAAACATTAGCTTCGACATGAGAATTAATAGCCTCCTTTAGAAATAATCTTTTGCCTGAGAATTGATCATGAATGGTCAGGATATCAAGTCTTTGAATAAAGAACGAAGGCCAGTGTGATTTATCACAGTCTGCCTACCCCACAAAAAATAACATCTTTTATTTTATCTCTAAAAAATTCGAAACTAATATAATTCTTTACTCGCTACCATTGAAAGAATATTGGGGCCTGATATAACTTAAATAATCACAAAACCAATTTCGAAATCTGTACAGGGATAATTATATATTTTACATGTCATCAAATGATTGTAAAACGCTATCTTAAAAAATTTACCAAATATTGTTGAGAAGATGATAGATTGAAAATATTTTATGAAAAAATAGCACAACATGCTTTGTTTAGATGTACTACATCGAAACAAGTGCATTTAGATTTCTCTTAACGGTAAGCATTAGCTAATAGCAGAGTTAAATATGAAGAATATGAGAATGACAATGTATTAATTAGATTTAAAAGAAATAAAAATGAATGAATGCAAAGCCAATGAGATGCCATTTATTCATTTTTAATCTTTAAGTTGTAGAAACAACACACTAGAATTTCACGAATTCTATGTACACCATTTTCATGATTCTAGTATAGTAACCACTGCACGATTTATGTTTGAGGCATTTATTAGTATATTACACTTTTGCTACGAAAGTTAAAATGAAACATAAAATATCTGTATTGTATATTCGAGGAATGATTTGGACATGTAAAGTTTTGAATCACATGTTGTTGGAACGAAAATAGCATCATTATTTTTATGTGTAATGCCATAGATAAACATTTCTACAACTTCTATTTTTAATGATGGACGAATGGGTTACAATTCAATTACACATTGATTTGATCTCAACGAGTGCTTATTTCCCCCTTCGATAAGTTCGCGTGAATATTACTTTGTGGGGATTAAAATTTTTTCGCACTAAGTGGCCATTTTAAATAACTTGTGATTTCAATAATGTCATGTAAAAAAAGGTACTGGTAGCTTTAACGTCGATGCCAAGCATATCTCTCTGAAACCTTGCATGTAAAATTTTCAAAGCAATCAAGCATTTCACTCTTAATAAGTCGAACATGAATAAAGGCTACACACCGAATACAAAAAATAAATAAATAAATGATCAGCATGAAAGTAATAAATTATCATTGAAGAATGTCAATGAGAATACTTCTTTCTTATTAAATCGTAAATTAGATTTGTATAGTCAATGTCATTCGTGGTACTAGTTGTAACACATAAAACATTAACAGTGTATAATTATAAATTATTTTCATCGTCTCACAGGGGAGGGGTAGTATCAGCTGTAAAGTATAACACTCATGTTTAGGCGGCCAAAGGTTGATGAATCTACAAGCTTTAAACCTTTTGGATTCATAATTTAGGTTGTCAACATTGTGGTGGATTTACACCACATTTCCTACCTATCGAAACGGCATGTGCATAGTCAGTTCCAAGAAGTGGGAGCATATATTTGAATCTGCACAAGCAAAGGAGGTCAGCTTGACGGACAATGTTGCAACATTGCTTGGTAGGAGGGGGAGGTGAGCTTCCTTTTGTCGCTGGACGACAGATATCGATAAGTTGATTATTGTCTACCTTGCAAACGGTGATTGCCTGAACTCTAAACCGTCATTGCAATGAGCGATGTTGCAATTAAGAAAATTATAACAATATTTTGTCTAGCACAATCCATTTTTCTCTTCACAATGGGAAATATATTTGTTGTGTAAATATATCTCAAAAACATATGTCTGGGGTTATTTATATTAAAGTTTCACAAGAAATTTTGTTTTATATTAGCGGTGGGCCGATCAACTTTACGTGTTAGTTTTGAAATTTAATATTTTTTTATTCTTTCTCTACCGATAATTAGGTGTATAGCACATTTAAGTATAAAATTAAGTTAGGAATATCCGGTAGAATGTTGAAGTTGAGAGACAACAATAAATTTTCATACAATAACATAATTTCGTTACACTAGATTTAATGGAGAAAATTGCTTTGAGAATTCAAACCACAAATCATGACAAAGTTACCCTCCTATTTAATCTTATAAATCTTTCTAAAAATAGCTGGATGCCTAATATTTCTTTTATAATAATCCATTATCATCCCTCTTATACGAATTATTTCTTTTCTTCGGGTGAAACCACGAAAGGTGAATCATACAAAAAATAAAAGAAACTCGAAGGCACTCGAATATAAACTCAATTTTTGAAAAATATCTTTCAGATGGCTAGGCCTTCTAGTGTAAAAAATATAAGCAAATACATTCAAATTGTGATTGAAAATTATTATAGAAATATTAACGGGCTTATTGTCAGTAAGGATACAAATTCTTCTCCCCTTAAAGCAAGCAAACATCTGATTCCCTGATATATTTTTTCTTTTTAGACTTCAATGAATGAGCACGATTTTTAATGTTAAATTCTATCATTTTTTGCATTCATATTTTACACTTTAGCTATTTGAATTTTTATTTCCAACAAGGTAGTTGTATGTAATGCAGAAGGGAACCCCGATAGAAGAATTTACAAAAAAATTCGTCGAATTTTAATATTGGTAAATTAGAATTTTTTGGTGCTCAAGAATGGGTAAAACTTAAAATAATATTTTTCTATAATATATAAAGTATTTAAACATTATACGAAACTTTATTTCGAAAACTTTAACTTTGATGAGCAAACATTAGCTTCGACATGAGAATTAATAGCCTCCTTTAGAAATAATCTTTTGCCTGAGAATTGATCATGAATGGTCAGGATATCAAGTCTTTGAATAAAGAACGAAGGCCAGTGTGATTTATCACAGTCTGCCTACCCCACAAAAAATAACATCTTTTATTTTTATCTCTAAAAAATTCGAAACTAATATAATTCTTTACTCGCTACCATTGAAAGAATATTGGGGCCTGATATAACTTAAATAATCACAAAACCAATTTCGAAATCTGTACAGGGATAATTATATATTTTACATGTCATCAAATGATTGTAAAACGCTATCTTAAAAAATTTACCAAATATTGTTGAGAAGATGATAGATTGAAAATATTTTATGAAAAAATAGCACAACATGCTTTGTTTAGATGTACTACATCGAAACAAGTGCATTTAGATTTCTCTTAACGGTAAGCATTAGCTAATAGCAGAGTTAAATATGAAGAATATGAGAATGACAATGTATTAATTAGATTTAAAAGAAATAAAAATGAATGAATGCAAAGCCAATGAGATGCCATTTATTCATTTTTAATCTTTAAGTTGTAGAAACAACACACTAGAATTTCACGAATTCTATGTACACCATTTTCATGATTCTAGTATAGTAACCACTGCACGATTTATGTTTGAGGCATTTATTAGTATATTACACTTTTGCTACGAAAGTTAAAATGAAACGTAAAATATCTGTATTGTATATTCGAGGAATGATTTGGACATGTAAAGTTTTGAATCACATGTTGTTGGAACGAAAATAGCATCATTATTTTTATGTGTAATGCCATAGATAAACATTTCTACAACTTCTATTTTTAATGATGGACGAATGGGTTACAATTCAATTACACATTGATTTGATCTCAACGAGTGCTTATTTCCCCCTTCGATAAGTTCGCGTGAATATTACTTTGTGGGGATTAAAATTTTTTCGCACTAAGTGGCCATTTTAAATAACTTGTGATTTCAATAATGTCATGTAAAAAAAGGTACTGGTAGCTTTAACGTCGATGCCAAGCATATCTCTCTGAAACCTTGCATGTAAAATTTTCAAAGCAATCAAGCATTTCACTCTTAATAAGTCGAACATGAATAAAGGCTACACACCGAATACAAAAAATAAATAAATAAATGATCAGCATGAAAGTAATAAATTATCATTGAAGAATGTCAATGAGAATACTTCTTTCTTATTAAATCGTAAATTAGATTTGTATAGTCAATGTCATTCGTGGTACTAGTTGTAACACATAAAACATTAACAGTGTGTAATTATAAATTATTTTCATCGTCTCACAGGGGAGGGGTAGTATCAGCTGTAAAGTATAACACTCATGGTTAGGCGGCCAAAGGTTGATGAATCTACAAGCTTTAAACCTTTTGGATTCATAATTTAGGTTGTCAACATTGTGGTGGATTTACACCACATTTCCTACCTATCGAAACGGCATGTGCATAGTCAGTTCCAAGAAGTGGGAGCATATATTTGAATCTGCACAAGCAAAGGAGGTCAGCTTGACGGACAATGTTGCAACATTGCTTGGTAGGAGGGGGAGGTGAGCTTCCTTTTGTCGCTGGACGACAGATATCGATAAGTTGATTATTGTCTACCTTGCAAACGGTGATTGCCTGAACTCTAACCGTCATTGCAATGAGCGATGTTGCAATTAAGAAAATTATAACAATATTTTGTCTAGCACAATCCATTTTTCTCTTCACAATGGGAAATATATTTGTTGTGTAAATATATCTCAAAAACATATGTCTGGGGTTATTTATATTAAGAGTTTCACAAGAAATTTTGTTTTATATTAGCGGTGGGCCGATCAACTTTACGTGTTAGTTTTGAAATTTAATATTTTTTTATTCTTTCTCTACCGATAATTAGGTGTATAGCACATTTAAGTATAAAATTAAGTTAGGAATATCCGGTAGAATGTTGAAGTTGAGAGACAACAATAAATTTTCATACAATAACATAATTTCGTTACACTAGATTTAATGGAGAAAATTGCTTTGAGAATTCAAACCACAAATCATGACAAAGTTACCCTCCTATTTAATCTTATAAATCTTTCTAAAAATAGCTGGATGCCTAATATTTCTTTTATAATAATCCATTATCATCCCTCTTATACGAATTATTTCTTTTCTTCGGGTGAAACCACGAAAGGTGAATCATACAAAAAATAAAAGAAACTCGAAGGCACTCGAATATAAACTCAATTTTTGAAAAATATCTTTCAGATGGCTAGGCCTTCTAGTGTAAAAAATATAAGCAAATACATTCAAATTGTGATTGAAAATTATTATAGAAATATTAACGGGCTTATTGTCAGTAAGGATACAAATTCTTCTCCCCCTTAAAGCAAGCAAACATCTGATTCCCTGATATATTTTTTCTTTTTAGACTTCAATGAATGAGCACGATTTTTAATGTTAAATTCTATCATTTTTTGCATTCATATTTTACACTTTAGCTATTTGAATTTTTATTTCCAACAAGGTAGTTGTATGTAATGCAGAAGGGAACCCCGATAGAAGAATTTACAAAAAAATTCGTCGAATTTTAATATTGGTAAATTAGAATTTTTTGGTGCTCAAGAATGGGTAAAACTTAAAATAATATTTTTCTATAATATATAAAGTATTTAAACATTATACGAAACTTTATTTCGAAACTTTAACTTTGATGAGCAAACATTAGCTTCGACATGAGAATTAATAGCCTCCTTTAGAAATAATCTTTTGCCTGAGAATTGATCATGAATGGTCAGGATATCAAGTCTTTGAATAAAGAACGAAGGCCAGTGTGATTTATCACAGTCTGCCTACCCCACAAAAAATAACATCTTTTATTTTTATCTCTAAAAAATTCGAAACTAATATAATTCTTTACTCGCTACCATTGAAAGAATATTGGGGCCTTAAATAACTTAAATAATCACAAAACCAATTTCGAAATCTGTACAGGGATAATTATATATTTTACATGTCATCAAATGATTGTAAAACGCTATCTTAAAAACTTTTATCAAATATTGTTGAGAAGATGATAGATTGAAAATATTTATAAAAAAAATAGCACAACATGCTTTGTTTAGATGTACTATATGGAAACAGGGACCTCTCCAAGAGCTGGCACTCATCAAATGACATTCTTCCTTGTTTACGGCTCTGAGGCAATGATACTCGTAGAAATCGATCTCTCATCCTATCGGTCTGTATTCTATTCTAAATGGATGAACGTCTTGGATAGATGCCAATATTTGGACTTAGTTGAGAAAAGGAGAGAAGACGCCTACACCAAAATTGTTGCCTATAAACAAAGAATCGCTTGATATCACAACACAAAAGTAAGGCTGAAAACTTTAAATGTGAGAGATCTAGTGTTTAGAAAGGTGAAAATAGGATCGAAAAATGTCGGAGTTAGGAAGCTGATGCCAAATTAGGAAGGCCCTTATGAAGTCTTCAAGGTTTTAAGCTCCAGCACTTATAGGCTTAGAACCCTTGAAAGGTCGGACATCCCCAGAAGTTGGAATGTCGAAGTACTCAAGAAGTATCATGTATAATCTTGTATCAAATTTCGAATTCAATAAAGATTTTTTCTCCATCTTTGAAAAGGTATGTTTTACAGCTATTCGTTGTTAGGTTTGCTATTTATTTGCTTCCAATCGATGAAAATTATAATTGATGACATTTTTAAGTCCGATCGGCATTTCGCGATCAAAGTATTAAAATAATAATGCTAATTCGCTAGGCTCGACGTCTATCATGAGCCTTAAATGCAAAAGCTAAAACTCCATCTAGCTCGATCTCTAGTTTCAACAAGTACAGGTCCCTCGCTAGGCTCGATGCTCACCCTGAGCCCAAAATGCAAAAACTTTTCTCTATTATAAGTTCATTTGCTAGATTCGATGTTGTTCTCGGATAAAAAATATAAGACACATCTATTTAATCTTTGCCAACTTACTCGCTAGGTTCAACGTCTACCTGAACCCAAAATATGAAAGTCTACAATTGAGTATGAAATTTCCAAATTTTTAAGTAAATATAAGATCGAAAAGTCATTCACCATGCATGACTCTCTTATGATGTAGCTGATCAGATAACACTTCAGTTGGATGACTAAAAAGTCGTTTACTATGCCTAATGTTATGCACCTAAATTCTAAGTCATAACTTGGGCTAGAATGGATGGTTTTATCATTTAAATCTGATCGGATTAAACGATCGTGGATCCTAAGAGTTATGGACTGCAATGCTTGAAAAGCATCTTAAAATTCAGGAAGTATCTTCCTTAGCCGATTTTACTATTCTCCATGTTTAATTTTATATATTCTTCTTAGCAGATTTTATACATTCTCCGTGATAGTTTTTAATTATTCTACTTAGTTAATTCTATGAGAAATCTTACGCAATATGAGAATTGCAGTATGAAGGCACAATTGAAAGGCAAATAAAATTTTATAAATACGAAGAATTTTTACAAGTTACAAAGCGAAGGAAACTATTACAAGAAAAAACGTTACAAGAAAAGAAAAGCGTAAGATTCTATATCTACAATTTCTACTGTGGTAGCGTTTGGATCGGCTACAGGCTTTATGGTAGTCTTGGTAGAAAGCTGGCCAGATCCAATAGCCTGAACAACAGCAGGCTCTGATGCAAGAGGATGAACTTCAAGCTTTATCGACGGAGGGACCACGACTTCGGGTTCAGTCGACAGAGGAGGAATGGCTTCAGACTCAATTGGTACACTGAAGCCTACTTCGAATAGCGAAGGAACTTCATCTGTTGACTTTCCTTAGTCGATTTTACATATTCTCCATGTTTAATTTTATATATTCTCCTTAGCAGATTTTATACATTCTCCGTGATAGTTTCTAATTATTCTACTTAGTTAATTCTATGAGAAATCTTACTCAATATGAGAATTGCAGTATGAAGGCACAATTGAAAGGCAAATAAAATTTTATAAATAAGAAGAATTTTTACAAGTTACAAAGCGAAGGAAACTATTACAAGAAAAAACGTTACAAAAAAAGAAAAGCCTAAGATTCTATATGTACAATTTCTACTGTGATAGCGTTCGGGTTGGCTGCAGGCTCTATGGTAGTCTTGGCAGAAAGCTGGCCAGATCCAATAACCCGAACAACAACAGGCTCTAATGCGAGAGGGTCAACTTCAGGCTCTATCGGCGAAAGGGCCACGACTTCGAGTTCAGTCGGCAGAGGAGGAATGGCTTCAGACTTAGTTGGTACACTGACGCCTGCTTCAAATAGTGAAGGAACTTCATCTACTGACTGCTCAGTCTTTCCGACCTGAGGGGCCTCCTCCTCATCATCGTTAGAGGAAGGATGAAAAAGAATCCCTGAATCCTCAATCCAGTCAAGATCAGCTTTAGGGAAGTGATACTTTGTTACATAAATCAACCGAATTAGCAACCTCCCTTGAGCCTCGCCTAACTGATATAGGACCTCCTCCTTCTAGCACTCAAGCTCTTTCACCAATCTCTCCCTCTAAGCTGCCTTTTTTTTCGCTAAAGCTATTTCCATGGAGTTCCTTTCGGCCTGTAGAACGTCACGCTTGGATAGAGCCTTGTCTCTGTATGTGATGGCCTTATCCCTTTTAGCATTGGCTTTGAGGCACTCGATTGAAAAGTTAGGAGCATTCACCCCTCAACCTGCCCACCTCCTCCTTGCACCTTTTTCATAAAACACTGTCAGCAATAAGGCACGCGACATCTCCTTTCAAGTGGTCCACCTCACTCTGCCGAGTCTTGAGGTCTTGGGCTAGTTGGACTCTTTTTCTCTTTGGCTCCTCTACTCCAACCTTAAGAGCTCAGCCTCATTTTTCATCGCATCACTGGCGGTCTCTGCCTTCCTCCTCTGTCGAGTGGTATCCTCCCACTTCGATCGGGCATAAGCTGCCATACTATGCAGGCGAAACTCTCTTTTTATTAGCTAAGGAAAAAATAGGAATATCGTAAAAAAAAAGAAGAAAAAGGAAGAGAGGATGCAAGTATTACCTCAAGGCTCTGTTACTGAAACAGTCCAAACTCTCGGGAGAGCAGGTTGAGCTCAGTTATAGCCTTAAAATTGCTCTCTTAAGTAAGGCCTTGACAAATGAAGGATGATACGCCCTTGCTGGTCACCGACCAGTCATCGCCAAATTGCTCATTCAGAATATCCTCAAGGGAAGGACCCCGACTCTCTAGAACTCTCCCTAGGTGCCGTCGGATGGGTTTACCCCGAATAACCTCATTGCCTTTTGTAGCAACTAGGGCATCTACAGCAACCACAACCTCTGCAACCTTCTTTTTTGTTGCTTCCTTAGTCCTCTTTAGGATCGCCTCATCTATTGGTGCCCTCTTTTTGTGAGTAGACGATCGAGGGATTAGTGACGATTGTGGCTCTTCCTCATCAGATTCGTCCCTCAGCTGCAGTCGCCTGAGTGGATGATGTCCCACCACGATCGGAGGATATACCGTTGGTCCAAAAATAATTAATGAAGGACGAGCAGTGGGGATAACTGCAGCAGCAGGAGCTGAAGTCGCTACAGAAGCAGAAGGTGCAAAGATGCAGGAATACTTGTTGCACTTTTGGAAGTCTGAACCTTAGAGGCAGGCAAGATCTTCCTCTTCTTAGATCTTCTTTCTTCTTTGGCCAACTGTTCGGCTTTCCTTTTAGCTTTAGCCTGATCAGCAAGTTACTTTGCAGCGTCATCTCTCTTTGCCATTTCGCCAATAGCTGCAATATAAAATAAAATGAGATAAGTACTTCGTTCAAAACAAATATAATAAATGCTCATGCAATGTATAAATTATTAAGATATATATGCCCTCCCCCTCACTCCCAGTAAAATGCTCACATTCTGTATTCTAGCCAGCATCAGAGCTTGAGGATCCCATCAACGTTGTCAGGAGGAAATTAGAGTCGAAGTCATTCCTCGCCATGGCATCCATTAATTTTTTAATGTCACTTTCGTATATAGATCGACCGATAGCATGATCTTTCAAAATTGTGGCTTTTGCCGAGTGGACAAGTGGTACTCCAAAACCACCGGCCATCCCTACTAAGAAATATCTCTCATTAAAACCCTTCATTGAAGATGGGATAATAAAATGCTTTCGATGCTGACGGCTGGTGAAGTAATACTCGAACCCATCACTCCGACCGAAAATATAAAAGAAGTGAGTGAAGAGGTCCAGAGTAGGGGCCATCGCTTCTATCTGGCATAGAATTTTGAAGCACGCCACCGTTCTCCATTCGTTCGGATGTAATTAGTTAGGAGCAATTCCATAACCCTTAAGCATTACCAACTCAAATGCACCGAAGGGAAGCCTCATCCCTGTATCCAAACTCCACAAATGGTAGATAAACCACTTATTCCTTTCATGGCCAAAAGGCCTCTCTATCACCGCTATGGAATTCGGGCAGGCAATTACTGACACTTCTACAGGGAAATGATAATGTAAAGGAATTCTCGCCACTTCTTCTTCTATCAATCGTGAAGGATGAGGGAGAGGCTCCCGATGCATGTAATCCTCAAAGAAACTTCTATCTATTGGCTGACTACTGCTTGAAGCCATTTTTGGTGGAGGAAAAGAAGAAAATAGTATATGTGATGAATGAAAAAGAAAATCAAAGGCAGAGATTGCTTACTTACTTAGGTAATCTTGCAGAAATTATAAAAATCTCCAAAATTTGAAGCCCGAGAATTGTCGCTAAGGGTTTCCAAAAGTTATTGTTCGTAAAGAAAATTTGGCAGAGTTTTGCTAAGGATCGTTGAAAAGTGAGGGAAAATCATCTCAAACTTACCTATTTATAGGCAAAAAGCTTCTAGAATACTCCAAATGAATCTCCATTGGATGGATGCCACATGTCTTCGATCCATTACTGCAGTTACGGAGAACGAAGCGCCATCCTCGACATGCACACAGGCATTAAATACAAAACAGTTGTCTGAATTGAAAGGACGCATATCTTCAGATGGATGCCTCTCAAAAATTCAAAAATCCCGCTAAAAGTCTTAAATTGCCCGATCAGACCATTCGGGGGGACAAGTGATAACTGTGAAAAAAATATCTCCAAAAGCCCAATCAAATCAGTCCCAACAACACTTTGCATGGCCTAAGCCCATTAACAAAAAGGCAAAGCGTGATCTGGAAGACAAGACAAGAAGGCGTGATGTCCGATCGGATTGATGGGACAACATGTCCCTTCAGTCCGCTGACGCAAGCTAACACCCATACTCTCTACCTGCTTCCTATCACATCGCCGCTCACTTGCCCCAACTGTCAGTTATCACATCTCAAGGTACTCAAGTACTCCCCTTTATCTTCTATAAATAGCCCAAAAGCATAAGGGCTCCAGGTATTGAACATCTGAGACTCTCTCTCTAAATTTTATCTCTCTAGAAAGCTAATGACTTAAACTTCGGAGTATTAATATCTGGTCTGATCGGGCACTCCTTCTTGCAGGATCATTCATCCGATCGAATTTTCCAGCTACCTACTTTCTCTATTTTAGATAAAGATATTTCAGGCTTTATCACTAATTTGACGTGTTAATTTTGTCTGTGTTATTAAAATTTGGTAATTATAATGTTATAGTTGTTATATTACGATTTGTAATGAAAAAATAATTAAAATTTTATTTTTGTAACAGAAAAGTTATAAAAATCGAAAAACAAAAAATCTGGCCACCTTAAAAAATAATCAACTTTTATATTGGTTCATTGTTCAATTTATTGATTTTAAGAGCGCAATTTATATAAAATAAATTCAACTATTTCTTGATTTGTGTAACATCAACCCAACCAAAATAGAAGTTGGATTATTTTTTCCAACGACTGAATTTTCAATTTTTGACTTTTGTAATTTTTTTGTTATAAAATAAAATCTGAATTAATTTTTTATTATAAATTATAGTATAGTAATTAAATCGTTATAATTATCATATTTTAGTAATTACGGATAAAATTAACCTTTAATTTGACCCTTGATAGCAATATGGGCGGACAACACTGAGTGGCCATCTAGGCTTTTATTTGCTGAATGATAATTGTTATAGAAAATGACATATATAATTATGTGGCAATTTTGTCACTTTAAAGGTAATTTTTCTTTTTTTTTAATTTAAAAAAATTAGGAATAGATATATTTTATATCAGAAAGTTTAGAGAGAATTGCGGCATTATTGGGTTAATTTAACCCATTATTGTTATTAGATTTATACTATAATAATGAACTGATAATAATAAAAGAATGCGTAATATTTTAATTTAAAAATTTATTATCAAAAGTCATTCTATTTTGAAATCAACTACTATAAATTTTAGCTGACCCTCAAGGTAAACATGGCTAACTTTAAATCACATATATAGGTAAACACATTACTAAACTAAACTACGTAAAATATGTTACGTGTCAGTCTGACGTGTTACCTTTATCCAATCTTGATGCCATATGTTAGTATGATATGGCACATATTCTATGTGCCTAGTATGATGTGTTATATGTTACTCGCTCTGTTTCAAAATACATGTTGTTTAAGAGAAAAATTTTTGTTTCATAATATATGAGGTTTTGATATAATTAAAATATATTAATTAATTTTTACCAAATATATTCTTATTTAAGTTGTTTTTATAAAAGTAATTTTCAATCTATATTAATTATATTGCACAATTAATATAAGGGTAATAAGATCTTTTAATTATGGAGTAATTATTATTTTTAAATACTGTGCATTCTTCTCTAACATTAATTATTTTGAAACGGAGAAAGTAATATAATGTGGCATATATTTTTATGCACCTAGGCAACTTATTTATCTATGTGTGAACTCTTACACTGAGTGAGAGTGCCAATAATGATTTTCAACAGTTTTAATGATTAATTTTGTTTAGAATGACTTTTAAGGACAAATTTTCAAAGTTAAGATATTTTTGGGTTATAACATTTTTTATTGTTATTAGTCCATTATTTTGGTATAAGTCTGATAATTGTGGATAAAATTAATCTCTTATTTTTCTAAATATAATTTTATTTTATTCATCAAATTTTAAAAATTCCTTTAAAATGCCAATTAAATTTAATCTCATCAATTAAAAGGATCATTTGTTGTGCTAGGAATATTTATGCAAAAACAACAGCATGAGGCGTGTAAAACACTACTTTTAAGGATAATTCGCTCACAATTGTTACCGTGTATCATCCAGAATTCAACAAGCTCTTATAAAACAACAGAAAATGAGAGGAAAATAAAAAGAACTATATAGCCCAACATAAAGTATTTAGAGCGTAAGGGAGTGAACAAAAGACATAGAGCCACCGTAGGGATGTTCAAATGTGGGTTGGATGGGTTACAATTGGTTTTATCCCACCCATCTAAATTATTAAATGGATTGGGTTCAACCTAAACTAGGTGGGTTATGTATTAAAATTTTTATGTTGGATTGGTTGGTTTATGTGGGTTATATGGGTTATGTTAATTTTTATATTATATTATAAACATATAAATTATTCATATTTATATATTTTTAAATATAAAGAATTGCTTTTATTTTTATAAATATTTTTTAAAATACCTCAAGCTTGTAAATTTATAGTGCCACAAAATTTAAAATTACATATAAATTTCATAAAAAAAATTAATGATGATCAATAACTATAATTTACAAAGATAATATATGTAATATCATAATACTATTTTTTTCAACATGTATTTATTTTTTAAAAATAAAAAATTACTCATAATTCCAATTAATCAATTAATGCATGTGTTCTCGTGACTTTTCAATACAGTCAAGAAATCCAAAAATCTTATTAACTTCACATTTTAATTTTTTAATAAATTTAAAAATCAAAAAGTTACTATGCTTATATTAAATTATTGATCCTAAAAGTTAATATTCTTTCTTATATTTCAATTTATTGTGATTTGGCGTCTATGAGGCTAGATTTTCATGCTATGGTTACCAGCGGTTTGCTGGAATTTTCTGATATTAAAATTCAGCAACTTTTTTTTTCATTTTTAATTATTGTATATTTCATTTTTAATTATGTTATTCACTAGTCCGATAGCGATTATCAAATTATTACTAATGCAGGTGTAAGTTATCATTATATATTTTCGTTTTTTAATGCAATCCTTTGATCAGACTATTTAATTAGACGAAATGTATTGTCTGATGAGTACAGCTATTAGTTTTGTTTTTCGACTAACATACATTTATGGTTTCATTGATGAGAGAACAAATTTAAACTGCCATTTTTCTTGATATAAATTTTCTTTTATTTTACTAATTTAACCTTGGCACATTTGAATGGATGTAAACATTTAATTTTATTTAATTTTCATAGCCATAAAATAAGCCATGTAAATATAATAAAACAAATTATACGATTTCTGGGCTCTTCCTATATGACACTATTTAGGTAGTAAGAAATTGGAATAATTTCGACATAATGACAGCAAAAACTAGTTTCGATTGAATCTATTTTTAGTTAGAAATAAATAGATAAATAAATAAAAAGAAGTAGAAGAAAAAGATAAAATTTCAGTTCCAAAGGAGTCTGTCTAATTATTATATAGAAAATTTTTTCAGTTTTCAAATAGGATGAATAGTATTAGAGCATCATTAGAACTATTTTTGAAGAAATTTTATAAATTTTGAATAAAATTTAAATGAAATAATAAAAATTGAAAATAGATGAGTAAAAAAAATGTAAGTGAGAGTATTTGAAAAAGATTGTAATGTGGGTTAATTGGTTGGGCTATATAATAACCCATAAACCACATTTATATTTTTAAAATATTAGAATGGGTTATATGATTTACAATAACCCATTATAATTATAAAAAATGGGTTAAGTGGATGATCGGATTAAATGGGTTGCCCCAAATTTGAACACCCCTAAGCCACCGCATGCTGTAAATCCATCAGTTTACAGTAAATTGAATTTTTTAGGCCGAATTCTTACATGTGGGAATTCATTTCTATCTCTTATTTTTTTATTAATCCTTATAAATTAAAAATAGGGGTTAATTTCACTAATTATCATTGAACTTTTATCTAAATACATAAAAATAACTAATAATTTTTTATGACATAAAAATATTTGAAATTAACAATATTATACGTAAAAGTAATCATAACTGATTTCCAGTAAAAACTAACGCCGGAAAATATATGTGGCATATCATGTCAGCATTTTATGTACACGTGAAAATATCTTTCACTCCATGTCATCAGATGCATTGCCATATCATCATGCCACATCATCACATGCCACGTAGCAAAACACCCCTAAAAAACTGATACGTGACAATATTGACATGTCATCAAATGACGTGGTAAAAAAACATATTCACATATGCATAAGATGCTGATATGGCATGCTACATATACTTTCCGGCATTAGTTTTAATCGGAAACTAGTTATATGATTATTTTTTTTATAATATTGCTAATTTCAATGACTTTTGTATCACGAAAAATTCTTTAATTACTTTTACGTAATTTAAGTCTAAATTCAGTAATTATTAGTGAAATTAACTCTTAAAAATAAAAAATATATAAAAAAGGTGTGAAATAGACGTTATTTTCAAAATATCTCACTTTTTTCAGCATGTGCTTCGGAATTATCTTACAAAACAAAGATGGGTACTCGTGATTAATGGTAAAGGAAATGATGAATAATAATGGTAAGATATAATGAAAAGGAGAGTATTATATTGAAATCGGCAAGCACTTGAAGCATTATGTTAATATACTAAAATGAATAGATTTTTTTTTTCACCTTTGAAAATAAGTCTTCATTTTTTTTTTCACCTTTGAAAAAAAGTCTTCATTTTCGGATTAATTTCAACTACAATTATTAAATTTTCTACTTTTAATCAAAAATTCACAAAACTAAATTTTTTAAAAGAAAAATATCTAAATTTAGGGAAAAGTTTCAAAAAAGTAATTTTAACTGGATTTCAAAAGAAATCCATTCATTGACCGCCATATCAACTTGCCATATGAAATAAGTTTTTTTTTTTGAAAATAGGATTATTTTAAAAAAATTTTGAAATCTGGGACTACAGTAAACAAAATTAGATTTATGATATGCTAGAAACTGGTTGTTCTATGTGTCGGAATTCGATATGCAGGACTCACTATGCTAATTGGGCGAGATTGCTAAAAACTAACTCCAATAGCTGCCGGTATCCGGACGTGTGGGCCCTACTCTTTACTGAAAACCAGCTCCTTCTTATGCAGGATTCTGGCCTCCTGCTCTCACATTTCGTGAACAATCCCCAACCGCGATTAAATATATATATAAATATATATAAAAATATATATTTTGGTGTTTGGAAGATAAATTTTATTATTTTTTGGATTTGAAAAAGCAATCATTTTTTGATTTCTTAATAGTCAACTATTTTCATTCAATTCTTATATCATTTTCCAATTAAAATTTAAATATATGATAAAATTATATAGAGTTATTTCTCTTTGGTTATATAATTATCAAAATTGATAATTATTTTTTAATGTATTAGTATATTTTTACCATATTAATAAATAAAATAAATAATAATATAATAAAACATTTATAGATTAATCATTATAGATAACACAAATTATTTTGATTGAAAAATTTATAAAAATATTTTTATTCAATTTCTTCCCTCATTTTATTGATCAAAAACTTGATAACACAAATTAATTTTGATGTGAACAAGCATACAATTTCTGCTTTAAATCATCTTTGCTGGGCACAATTTTCTCAGCACCATCCTTTTCCTTTGCAATTAAATCAAATTTTAATTCTCTTCTCCATCAATCTATTAATTAATAATTATTCATAATTCAAATATAAAAAAATAAAAATAAAAATCGTTAAGATTGAATACCGTCGAAACGTGAAATTTTTTTATGTAAGATTATTTAATAGTGATTATAACAGCCAACAAAAGATGAAAATGTTAGATAGTAAATGCAAAACTTAAAACAGAATTTTTGTTTCAAAATTTTTTTGATAAAGCATAAATTGTATGCTTGTTCACATCAAAATTAATTTGTGTTATCAAGTTTTTGATCAATAAAATGAGAGAAGAAATTGAATAAAAATATTTTTATAAATTTTTCACTCAAAATTAATTTGTGTTATCTATAGTGATTAATCTATAAATTTTTATTATATTATTATTTATTTTATTTATTAATATGATAAAAATATACTAATACATTAAAAAATAATTATCAATTTTGATAATTACATAATAAAAGAGAAATAACTCTATATAATTTTATCATATATTTAAATTTTAATTGGAAAATGATATAAGAATGGAATGAAAATGGTTTACTATTAAGAAATCAAAAAATGATTGCTTTTTCAATTCCAAAAAATGAATAAAATTTATCCTCCAAGCACCATCTATATATATATATATATAAAATCGCGGTTGGGAATTTGTTCACAAAATATGGGAGTAGGAGGCCAGAATCACAAGAAGGAGCCAGTTTCCAGCAGAGAGTGGGGCCCACACGTCCGGATACCGACAGCTATTGGAGCCGATTTTCAGTAATCTCGTCCAATCACCACTGTTGGTCCCACATGTCGAATTTCGGCACATAGAACAGTCTGTTTTTAGTACATCATAAATTTGATTTTGTTTATTGTAGCCCTAAATTTTGATTTTTTTTTAAAAATAACCCTAATTTCAAAAAAAATCCTATGAAATGGATATTATGTTAGTTGCCCGATCACAACTGATGAGAAGCTGATATGTGTAAAAATTGTATGAATTTTTTTATTTTAAAAATATTTTTATATATGTCATCTTCTCATTGGTCATAACATGGTAGCTGATATAGATGGCAAATTGATGTGGTGGCTTATGTGTTATACATTTGAATGAGATTAGTGATGTGGTATACCAATAAAAATTTCCATTAAAGTTTTTGTTGAATATTAAAGTGATTTTTTAAAAAATATTTTTCTAAATTTGAAATATTTTTCAGTTAAAAATTTTATTTTATAACTTTGCAGTAAAAATAGAATAATCCAATAATTGTGACATTAACCCTCCATTTTCTACCAAGTGTAAGTAATTGTGTGGAGTCTAACCCCACAAACGACCACTACCACTAGCAGTATAGGAGGGATTGCGTTACCAACACATTTATCAACACATTCGAAGACAAATAAATATTAAAAAAAAGCCTTATTTCGTCCCTAAATTTTAATATTTTTTCGCGTTAAGTTCATGAACTTTAAAAAGTAAACACTAAACATTGGATTCTCCAATTTTTTGTGTGAAACATATTGAGTCCTTATAATACACATTGAATCCCCAGACTTATATATTAAAACACATTAAATTCAAACGGACGTTAAATATATGTGATTTTAACGGAGCGTGTGTTATAATATTCAATGGGTAATTTTAAAAGTATAAAAACTTAATGTGGAAAAAGATTAAAAGTCAGGGACTAAATTGTGGATTTTGCCTAAACATTATTGCATATTGAAATTTCGGACAATATGTCATCTATGCTATACACAAAAGTACAAAGCGGATAAAAAAAAATTTAAACTACATTGATCCTTTATTATTTTATTATTAGATTTAAGTAACATTTATTTTCATTAAATCAAATACTTATAAAAATTGTAATAAAATAAATAAAGGTTAAATTATATACAAAAATTACCGTTTTTCCCCTTTTTCTCCACATAATAATTTACTAAGTTTACATATTAAAATAAAAAATAGTATGTGTTATTAATTTTAATTAAATCTTTTTGAATAATTTAATTGCTCTTTTTTAATTTTATTTTTTAATTATTTATATAATTTCATGACAATGTAAAAAAATATTTAAAGTCAATCCAATTCAATGTAGATAAATAATGTGCATGTCTTCTTCTTCGTGTTATTTTGTGGCAAATGAGTCAGTGGACGGAATCACTTGCATAAAATAAAATCTTATCTTCTTCCTTTGTGGCAAATGAGCTAGTGGACTAAATCACCCATGAGGGGACACATTAAATAAAATCTTATCCTACAATAACACTTTTAAGTTGTTAAATATTACAACTAAAATATTTTTAACTACAACCTTAAAAATTTAATGGTAGATTATTGATATGGTAAGTTATGTCACTTTTATTGCCGGGATAAAAGGATTAATCGGATTAAAAGGATCGGAGCCCGAAAATTATCGGGTTAATCGAATAGAGACCCGATATTTATATAAGGTCGGATCGGATGTGACAAATGCTTAAAATTCGGGTATCAGGTTAATCGAGTTTGGTTTGAGTTAACCTGAATCCGACCGATGCACACCCCTCAAAACAAGCCACCAACTCCCATGGGCGAGTCTCCCACTATGCTTTAACTTTTGACTAACTCTAACTTTGCTGTAATCAAATTTCAATTATACAATTTCATAGTTATATACTGCAGCAAACAAGTGAAAGCGACATTAGAATTATGGTCATATTATATATGTATATCCTAATTTTTTTTTCCTGGGAGCAGGTAACACTAATAATTGAAGAAATTGACATTAACCTCCCCGCTCAAATTTATAAATTGTAATTACTCTTTTCTTGGATAAAATAATCCCTAGCTCCAATTAGTAGGGTTAGCAAAATACCAAAACTAATTGAATATTTTTGATCCAAACATTACTTAGTAGGGTTCACTCTGCTTTTTTTTTTTTTTTTTCAACTTTAGGAAATCACAAGTAGTAGTGCATATGGCCAAAACTTATGCATTTTATTTTCAGAATTCAAATTTATTTTTTTTACAAGCCAATGATTATTATTAATACAAGATGAAATACAAGAAAACCAAAGTAGCTACGTACCCGGGACGGAGAAAGAAAAAAAGACCAAGATACAAAAAGTTCCCTGCCAACTACACTGCATCAACCACCAACGCAACCAGAACAAGGAGCATGATATCAAAAAACCGAAACAGCCCAGCCAATTGAGAAGAAACACCACTGTCAAAACTCCAGATTTTGGAGAGTAAAAAGGCAATAGACCAGATCTTCTAGTACAGCAGACCTCAGAAAGCAGAAGGAGAAAAAAAGGAAAATCAGATCAAAACACAAAATTAAAGATAGCCCAGATGACAGATATCCACACAGCCCCTGATGCCATCAACAGACCCCTTCCACATGATGAACATCAACTACCCATTCAAACAACCAGCAGGAGAAAATGCTCAATATTCCAACAGCAATTTTCTTCTTGTCTAAAATCAAAACAACTTCCAATTAATTCTCCAGACTTTTCTTCTTGTCTACATCAAATGCTCTAAATCCGCCTTCAATATGAGTAAAACTATTCTTCCGTTCTTCATCTTCTGATTGAGTTGGTAAAGTAGAATAAGCAACCCTTTTCCCATAAATTCGTTGCAAACTCATATAAAATGAGATTGCAAATATTGTAATTCCAATAACCAACCAACTGAACTGAATGTTGGCTAATGATTTAGCCCTATGTAATGATTCTTGGTCGCTACATTTCACTATTTTATCATGAACATCGTTGTTATAGAGTATGCAACCTTTTGGTATCAAACTTGGAGTCCATAGCATAATTCCCGTCATTATGAACCAACAACCTTGGAAGACAAAGCTAACCGATCTAACAAAGCTAACCATGAAACTATTATTGTTTCCAATCCCTAGAATTGTAGTGGTTAAAGAAATAACAATAATGATTCGAAGTAGAACATGGTATTGCCCTTCGAGCCCATGATGGTCAGTTGAATGGACATAGAAAACAAATAATTCTTGAGCCAAGGCTATTGATTCTACAAAGTATGTTAGATCATGTCTAGCTTCAACCCTAGCTCGATCAAGACTGATCGCAAGAGATGCATAAACGAAGAAAAGAATCGATATGGAGGAGTGTTCGAAGTATGGAAGATTATTAGATGGTATGGTTCCATCTATATCTAAAGGTTGGTGTTTGCCAGGGCCGATAAATTCCAATGATATGGAGATGGAGCTCCCTATCATGATCAAGAATAGCTCCAAGTGCCTTAGTTTTGAAGTGGGAAACCATGGGAGAGAAGTGTAGGAATTTGGGTTTAAAGAGTAGAGTTTTATGTGCTTAAAAAGATGCCATAAGCCTAGTAAAAGAAATGCTGTGCCTGGGAATACATGTCCTTCTAAAGTACCCATCTTTTCTGCCTTTTGCCTAGTGCCGAAATATTATATGGAACAATGTTCAAGTTCTTCAATTATACACATATATAGATTTTTCTTTCGTGCACTTCTCATCCTTGTGGGGGTTGGGTCTACTTTGAGAAATGAATTTAAAAATAAAAGTTCTAGAAGTATGAATTTAAAAATATAAAAGTTCGGATTAGGAATGATCATGGACGGGAAACCTCCGTCTCCAACGGGGAATCGCCCCTAATGGGACGGAAAATTTCCTAAAATTTCTTCCATAGGGCTGGGAATGGGGGATAAATATTTTCCAACTTATAATTCCGGGAGGGGATGGAAATTGTGATCCCAGCTTCTGAAATTCAGTAATTAAATTTAATTAAATTTATATAATTTAATTTTAAATTATATTTAATTTTAATTTTGTCAATTGTTAAAATTTATATTCATTAATTTGATTTGTAATTAAATTTATATTTTTTAATTATTAAATATTTTATTTCAATTATAATTAATTATTATATATTATATTTTAGTTATAATTAATTTTTTTTTAAAAAAATATTTTTCCCTGGAACAATGTTCAAGTTCTTCAATTATACACAGATATAGATTTGTCTTCTTTCGTGCACTTCTCATCCTTGTGGGGGGTTGGGTGTACTTTGAGAAATGAATTTAAAAATAAAAGTTCTAGAAGTATGAATTTAAAAATATAAAATTTCGGATTAGGAATGATCATGGACGAGAAACCTCCATCTCTAGCGGGGAATTGCCCCTAATGAGGTGGAAAATTTCCTAAAATTTCTTCCATAGGGCTGGGGATGGGGGGAAAATATTTCCCGACTTATAATTCCGGGAGGGGACGGGGATAGTGGTCCTAGCTTCCGAAATTCAGTAATTAAATTTAATTAAATTTATATAATTTAGTTTTAAATTATATTTAATTTTAATTTTATCAATTATTAAAATTTATATTCATTTGATTAGTAATTAAATTTATATTTTTTAATTATTAAATATTATATTTCAATTACAATTAATTGTTAGACGTTATATTTTAGTTATAATTATTTTTTTTTAAAAAAATAAAATATTTTTCCCTGAAATACTATCGGGGACGAGGATAGAAAATCTCCGCCTATACAACAGGCAGTAGGTGGGAGCCATTTCCCGTCTCTACCCCATGATCATCCCTAGTTCAGATGGGATGTCAGTGTTATGGTTTTCTTGTAATTAGAGATTTTAAATTTAAATTTTAAGATAAAATGTTTTTAAATTCTTGGATTGAAAAAGTATGTTCAGACTAAATTTAAAATAGCCGGAAAAATAATTTCAAATATTAAATGATTTGCATAAAACAAAAACCTTTAAACGTAACTACGTGATAAATGACTACCTGTTTAAGGTTCTTTATTATTATTATTATTATTATTATTATTATTATTATTATTATTATTATTATTATTATTATTATTATTATTATTATGGTTTATAATCCTTTGTTAGACGCATTTTAACAAAACAAAAAAAAAAACAAAAATAGACGCATTTTAAGGATTTTATCAAAATTATTGAGATCTAAAAAAAATTGCCTAGTCCAGATCCAGTAGTAGGTTCTTTCAAGTCGACATTTACAAGAATGTTTAACTTTGTTTGACACTTTTCGTAGAGTCGAACTAAAGGCAACTAGTAACTACCGAATTTTTTTTAGTAGAAAACAAAAATAACATGATCCAGATCAATGTTGTCAACTCTTTAAAACAATAGCAGAAAATAATAAAGGAAATATAGCCATTTCCTATGAAGAAAAAGCCAATTGGCTTCTAACATGATTTTGATTAATTCTTAAGGACTAAAGTTAAAGAGAAATCGTGGTGGATAAACGAGAAATTCATCTCAAAATTTAAAATGCAAAGCATAAGTTTTATCGAAGCAACCCTTCTGGCCGACAATTTCAATTTAATTAAGCCTGAACGTTAACTTTTATGAGTGGACTATTTGATAAATGCCGGCCATTGAAACATTCTCCTATAGCTCTCTCTCTGTTAAGATTGTAGAACCTCAAAACCAACAACCATCTTTCTAGTTTTTCAAATTAATAGTATGGAAAGAAAATTGCCAATCATGTTTTTAGTATTCCTCCTTACTTTTAATTTCATTATCAGCTCCTGTCAAGCTACTACTGAAGAAAGACAGACAAAGCTACTACTGAAGAAAGACAGACAAAAATAGAGACATACATTGTTCTTTTAAACGGGGATGATCATGGGATGGATAATCTCCATCCTCGGTGGGGAACCGTCCCGAATGGGGCGGGGACAGGGAAACAATATTCCCCGACTTAAAATTCGGGGCGAAAACGGGAATTGTGATCCCTGATTCGAAATATTTCTACCTCCAAAATTTAGTACTTAAATTTAATTATATTTATATAATTTAATTTTAAATTATATTTAATTTTAATTTTGTCAATTTTTAAAATTTATATTAATTTGATTTTAATTGAATTTATTGTAAAAATTAAATCTTTAGGGAATATAATCATCATCAATATTCACTCATCATCATAATTATTTGGATCTTGAATAAATAATTTGCAGCATAATTAAAACTTAAATATACTTACTTGATGCAGAATTAACCATTATTGTGGAGAGAATTGAACCAAAACGATCCTTCTTTATAAATTGATTTTTCTCCCTTAACCTTGATTTTATGTAACAGAGAATTTTGATGGAAAGAAATTTTTGTGAGTCTGCTAACCTTAATAGGTAGAGAGATGACCAATTTATATATGTGTAACCTTAAATTTGGTACGTCCATCAAATACCAGAATCAATGGCTAAGATTTATTCCACTATTAAATAGAATCTTAATCAAATAGGAATTCCACTATTAAATAGAGTCTTAATCAAATAGGAATTCCACTATTAAATAGAGTCCTTAATCAAATAGGAAACTTAATTAAATTAGTAAAACTAATTTAAATAACTTAATTAAAATATGGCCCAATCGGACCACATTCTAACATTCTCCCACTTGGTCCGACAATTCATAATATTTAATAGTGTAAACATTAGGCACGCATAAATAAATCTTATAATGCCATCATTCCATCATAATTAACCTTAATATAATAAATCACATAGTGAGAGTTATGGCGGTCATACACTTTCAAATTGCATACTTCCTTCCATATACTACTGCACTTGTAACCTATCATATTAGGTCACATAAGATATATATAAAAACATAATGTCCACTTAATTGTCTTAAAAAACACTTGATTTCTTGTGTATAACATTCAGTGTATACAAACATAAGGAACAAGAAACAACTTAATAAAGTCAGAAACATATCAAATTAATGAGTTCAAGAGTGTTATAACATCATCATGATCAATCATCAGTACAACCAAGACCCATTCTATGTACATGTTCTTTAAATGTCTTTGGTTGTAAACCTTTTGTTAGAGGATCTGCAATCATGAGATCAGTTCTAATATGTTCAATACACACTCTATGTTTCTGAACCTCCTCCTTAACAGCAAAATACTTTAATTCCATGTGTTTAGCACCTCTGGAATATTTATCGTTCTTGGAGAAGAAAACTGCAGCGAAATTATCACAATAAATTTTCAGCGGCTTGGTAATGGTGTCGACAACCCCAAGTCCTGAAATAAAGTTCCGCAGCCATAAGGCATGAATTGTAGCTTCATAACAGGCTACAAACTCAGCTTCCATAGTGGATGCAGCAATGACAGATTGTTTGGCACTTTTCCATGAAATTGCCCCTTCTGCTAATAGGAACAAATAACCAAAAGTTGATTTTCTACTGTCAAGACATCCACCAAAATCTGAATCTGAATATCCAATCACTTCTAATTGATTAGATCTCCTAAATGTGAGCATATAATCCTTAGTTCCTTGAAGGTATCTCATCACTTTCTTTGCAGCTTTCCAATGATCAATACCAGGATTACTTTGATATCGGCCTAGCATTCCAACCGCAAAGCTAATATCTGGTCTAGTGCAAGTTTGCAAGTACATCAAACTGCCAGCGACATATGCATATGGAATATTTTCCATTACCTTACGTTCCACATCATTCTTTGGATATTGCATAAGACTAAATTTATCCCCTTTTGTAATGGGACAATACCTGCTGAACAGTTGTTCATATTAAATCTCTCAAGAATTTTCTCAATATAAGCTTTCTGAGACAATCCTAACAATCCTTGTGATCTTTTTCTGAATATAGAAATTCCAATCATATAGGATGCCTCTCCCATATCTTTCATTTCAAAATTCTTGGAGAGAAAATCTTTAGTCTTATACAAGATGCCCAGATCACTTGCAGCAAGCAAAATATCATCAACATATAGAACTAAGAATATAAACTTACTCCCACTGATCTTCCGATAAATGCACCGATCAATAGTATTTTCATAAAAACCGAAAGATGTGATAGTATCATTGAACTTAAGATACCATTGTCTGGAAGCTTATTTAAGTCCATATATTGATTTCTTAAGTTTACACACCATGTGATTCTTTTCTTCTATGGAAAAACCTTCAGGTTGATCCATATCAACTTCCTCCTCTAGATTCCCATTAAGAAAGGCTGTTTTCACATCCATTTGATGTAACTCTAAATCGTATTGAGCTACCAAAGCCATGATAATTCTTAATGAATCTTTCTTTGAAACATGTGAAAAAGTCTCTTTATAATCAATGCCATCCTTCTGAGTATAACCCTTGGCGACAAGTCTAGCTTTATATCGTTCGATATTGCCATTCGAGTCACGTTTAGTCTTAAAGACCCATTTACATCCAACTCGTTTGGAACCTTCTGGCAATTCGACGAGATCCCAAACATTATTTTCAGCCATTGATTTTAACTCATCTTTCATGGCATCAATCCATTTATCAGACTTATCAATGTTAATGGCTTGTGAAAATGAAACAGGATCCTTATCAACGCCACAATCATAATCTGACTCTTGCAAATAAACCACATAATCATCTGAAATAGCTGACCTCCTTGCCCTTATAGGTTTGTTTAAGGCTATTCCTCGTGGTTCATTTACGTCAATTTGTGGTGGGTTAGGTTCTTCATGGGGTACTTCTTCATTCAAATTTTGTTCAACATCATTTTGTTCTTGCAATTCTGGAACAACATTTGGAACAATTGTGGATGTAGGAACATTTATAGGTAATGAAACATTAACCCTTAGTTCATTAATATCCACAATTTGTTTGTTAGTACTCCCACTAACTTCACCATTCTCAATAAATTTGGCATTGCCTGTTTTAATAATTTTAGAACTATGGTTTGGACAGTAAAACCTATAACCTTTGGATTTCTCTGGGTAACCAATAAAGTAACCACTAACAGTTCGAGAATCCAATTTCTTTTCGTATGGATTATATACTTGTGCTTCTGCTGGACAACCCCAAACATGCAGGTGTCTTAAACTAGGTTTCCTTCCAGTCCATAACTCAAAAGGAGTTTTCGGAACTGCCTTACTAGGAATCCTATTCAGCAAATACACTGCAGTCTTAAGTGCATACATCCATAAAGATTTGGGTAATGAGGAATTACTCATCATACTCCTAACCATATCCATTGATGTTCTATTTCACCTTTCTGCCACACCATTTTGTTGAGGTGTGCCTGGCATAGTATACTGTGCACATATGCCATGTCTTTCGAGGAATTTTGCAAATGGACCTGGATTTTGTCCCGATTCATCATACTTTTCATAATATTCACCACCTCTATCAGACCTTACTATTTTCACTTTCCTATCTAATTGTCTCTCAACTTCATTAACAAATACCTCAAGGGCATTTATAGCTTGAGATTTTTCTTTAAGCAAATAGACATATCCATATCGTGAAAAATCATCTATAAAGGTGATAAAATACTTTTCTCCACTAAAAGATAGAGCATCAAAAGGTCCACATATATCGATGTGTATTATTTCAAAAAGCTGAGTACTTCTTGTGGCTCCTTTCTTGTTATGTTTGGTTTGCTTTCCTTTAATGCAATCCACACATAAACCAAGATCAGTAAAATTTAGATTTGGTAAAATCTTGTTCTTTACTAATCTTTGCAGTCTTTCTTTGGATATATGACCCCAAATGTTTATGCCACAAGTAAGCAGAGTTTTCATTTGCCATACTACGCTTAATTCCAATATTCTGATGAACACACATCAGGGGTGCAGAGAAATTCATATCAAGTTTCAATTTATATAAACCATCCACATGGATTCCAGAACCAATAAGGGAATCATTTTTATTAAATAAATTGAAACATTCATTTCCAATTCTAAAAGTAAACCCACTAACATCAAGTTTCGAAACAGAAACTAAATTTCTAGAATGTGAAGGTACATAGAGAGTTTGTAATAGATCCAAGTGACATCCAGTATCTAAAACAAGTCGGTAAGTCCCTATGCCTTCAATTGGGGCCTTCATTCGATTGCCCATAAACAAAAAATTCTCATTTGGGTTTATGTTCTGGATTGTAAGGAATCCCTGCAACGTATTGGAAACATGAGTAGTGGCACCAGAATCCAACCACCAAGTTTGATTCAAAACATACAAAAGCATTAAATGTACCTTTCTTTTCGAACCAAGCTTTACGTTTCAGGCAATCTTTCTGATAATGTCCTTCCTTCCTACAGAAGTGACATTTATCTACCTTCTTTTCCTTCTTATCATCACTGACCTGAATAGCTTTAGCAGGTCCTTTCTTCTTAAATTTCTTGGATTTTGGTTTGAAAACTTTACCAGCTCCTTGACCCACTAAATTTACAGAATGAACTCCTTGTGCCTTAAGTCTCGTTTCCTCTTGAGTAAGCTTACTGGCCAATTCATTAACATTCCACTTATCCTTCATAGTGTTATAGTTAATTTGAAAAGGCCCATGAAAAGGCCCGTCTCCGGAGGTAATGAGTTCAGAATAAATTGAACCAGAAAGGAGTCATCCACTGCCATACCTAGGGTCTTACGTCTTGCTGCAATATTAGTCATATCAATGACATGTTGCTGCATGCTTCACGACCCATCATACTTCATGGTCGTGAGTTCAACCATTAAGGTCCCTACAAGCGACTTATCAGCGGAACGAAAGCGCTCTTCCACAAGCTTAAGGTATTCCTTAGCTGTCACACTTTCTGGAAGAGTAGACTTAATGTTGTTGGCAATAGTCATTCGCATAAAACTCAAGCATAATCTGTAAGATCTGTCCCATGCTTTATGTTTCAACTTCTCAGCCTCACTGCTCGTATCAGTAATGTCAGTGGGCTTTTCCTCTAAAAGTGCCAAGTCAATATCCAATACACCTAAGTGGAAATTGACTTGTTCACGCCATTCAGAGAAGTTTAAACCATTAAAGACAGTAATAGCAGAAGCATGCGAATGTAGGGAAACAACTGCAAACACATAAATGCTCATTAAATCAACAAATTCAGATAATCAAACATATAAAATATATTGTAGGTTTCCTTTGGGTAAACACAACAATATATACACATCATCATTATCATAATTAGAATGCCATTCAAACTTTATAAGGTAATTAAATATATCCTATCAAATATATATAGTATCTTTGGATATCTATAATACACTTGATAGAAAATATTAAATTCCTACTTTATGATTCTTAGTTACAGAATAGCAATTTACCTTTGGGTAAATCTTTAATTTCTATCAACTAATAAATTAAAATAAAATTTCATAAATTATATGACCACACATAAAAAATTAGCTCGGCCACTTTGGTGACTAACAAACTAATTTAATCTTAATGTCATATAATTAAATAATTATAACCTTAAAATAATTAAAACATCATAATACCCAAAAATTAATCTGGACTAAAACTTTACATAAAGTCAAATATATAATTAAAGGACCAAATTGAAAAGAAAAATATGAACTTTATGTGTTGAATTGTCCAAAATAATAATTTTATGGATCAAAAGTAATTTACCATAAACAATAAATTGAAAACCATGAATATATAGAATTCTTTCACGTGAAAGACATTCACGTGAAAGACAAAAACCATGAATGTATATTCACGTGAAAGAATTCTTATTGAATTCAAACAAAGACAAACAAAATTCCACCAAAACATAAGGCAATAATTTCACGCAAACTCAATTTAACATAAAACAAATGCCTTTGCACAAATATAAGGTGGATGTGGCAACAATCCATCCGACCAAAGCATAAAATAGGGATTAAAACAATTATAATCATTACCCATTAAAATCAACATGATAATCATCATCATAACACATTTTTTTTTGATAAGCTAAAAATTTATTAGAAAGAGCGCTGGAAGCCGAACTAGCTAAACCAGCCACTAGATACAGTCAACAAACCAAGGCCTGCTGTATAAACTTAAGGGAAAGCAGAAACAGTCTGCAGTCGCCGTAACCCCCTATAGCAAAACATCAAGCAGCAATAAGCCTTACAAAATCAAATGAAGGGCGGAACTAGAGCCATGATTGCAAAAACTGAGCAGGCATGAGCCAAGGAACAGAGCAGCAATATCCAATTAGTTGACAGCCGAGCCTGCAGCTTTACTAGATTAACTAGAGCTTAATTCAAACGAAACAGAGGCGAGGAGCAAGGACAACAGGAGAACAAAACCAGCAGACCCTCAGCAAGGCAATATGGATAGCAGGTTGTAGATCCCAAGACTTCCCTAGTAATCAATCACCAGGACAGCACCTCTTCAAAATAAACAGCAAGAACAGGCGTGCAGAGAGAAAATTATGTAAAATGCAGGCCCCATTATGAGAGCCATGCTATGAAGTCTGATTCTCGGTTTGCCCCTGCCTTTGCCATGTGATCTGCAAAATGATTATTTTCTCTCCTTTTATGTATGAAGAGCACTCTATTTAAGGATGCCTGTAGATTTCCGATATTGTTCAAATAGGCTCCCATTCTCCAAGGTCTGAAGGAATCTTTGTTATTTAACCAAGAGACCACTGTCAGTGAATCCAGTTCAAAAACCACGTCTAGGTGATGACGGGAGAGATACTCTGAGGATAATTGTAACGCTTTAAGCACCGCTAGCAGTTCTGCAGAGAGGGAATCTGCGACACCAATGTTACAGGAGAAGATACAAAGTACCACACCAGAATCATTCCGTAACACTCCTCCGATCCCAGCAGGTCCTGGATTCCCGAAAGATGATCCGTCTGTATTCCATTTAACTACTCCAGCCGTCGGAGGGGACCATAATATTTTAGGCCTTATCTTCTTTTTTCCATGCATTTGCTTAAGACTGTCGGATGCAAGGATAATATTTTGGCCCGAAAGGAGATTAAGATCTTTGTGAGCTTTTGACCAGAAGGAAGAGCGAGCCAGGCATAAATGAAAGATACGGTCTGAGTTCCAACTTTTGTTATTGAAGACGACTGCATTTCTTTCCAACCAGATTGTCCACAAGCAAGCCAAGAAGATAATATTCCAGATTTTAAACTGGATAGAACCACGGACCAGCCCTTGCCATTGAAGAACGAGCGAATGGAAGTCTGCAGGGAGGCAAAACTCATAACCCCACCATCTGATGATACGATACCATAGGCTGGAGGAGTAGTGGCAACCCAGAATGAGATGATCCAGCGTTTCAACCTCTTCCAAACACAAGGGACATTTTGCACAATCAGCTGTTAAGATACCTCTCTGAACCAGGAATGCTTTTGTGCTGACTCTTCCTAACAAGCTTAACCATAGAAAGATCTCTACTTTGGGAGGGGCGAGATGTTTCCACATAATGAAGGAGAAAATCTTCAGCCTATCCGTCCCCGTCGAAGAGTTGCCAATAAGCCAAGAGCTTGCTGATTTTACTGAAAAGTTTCCAAGCGGGTGGTGGATCCAAATCTTTCTGTCAGGTTGATCAAAAGAGAATGAGAAATTGTTGAGAGTGGTCAGAAGATTCTCCAACAGTGTCCTTTCCCATTCCATGAGCTCCCTTCTCCAGCTAAGATTCCAGTGCCAAGATCCTCTGTACCAAGAACCGCAATCACTAATGCGAGCTTCCTTAAGTAGTGAGATATTGAAGAGTCTAGCATATCTAACCTTGAGAGGAACCTCCGCTATCCAGATATCATGCCAAAACGAGCAAAGATTACCCCTGCCCACATCCATAGCAATGCAATTCTCAAAAAGGGAGGAGGATCTGTTTTGATCAATATCCTTCCAAATAATAGAGGCATTAGGATTTGAGATGGTTTCCGGAATGAGACTTCTCTTGATGTTGTATTTGGAGAAGATAAGATTTTGCCACAGTGAACTGTTGAGAGGGTCAAGTCTCCAGTACCATTTAAAAAGTAGGCTTTGATTCCTTATTGCAATGGACCCGACTCCCAATCCTCCAAGTTTTTTTGGCAATACCAGGGAACCCCAATTCACTTTGCAGAAAGCTTTCTTTTTATCCGACCCACACCAGAAGAAATTACGCATGATGGCATTTAGAGATTTTAAAATAGCCGCCGGCATCCTGAAGAGGGACATATAAAAAATAGGCAGACTCATCAGAGAGGCTTTAATCAAAGTGATCCTACCAGCATAGGATAGGTGTTTTCCTTTCCACCCCGCTAGCTTATCCTTGAACTTTTTGATAACCGGTGCCCAGGTGGATCTTCTCCTAGGGTTAGCACCCAGAGGAAGGCCTAAGTAGGTACAAGGCAGATTCTTGGATTTGCACCTAATAATCTCCGCACAATGGGACACCCAGTCATCCCTAACATTGATACCAATCAATGAGCTTTTGTGGAAATTAATCGATAAACCAGACATACACGCGAAGATCTTGAGAGTCCTTTTCATTTGAATAAAGTTGGCAATACACGGTTCCAGGAAAATGATGGTGTCATCCGCATATTGAATGTGGGATACCACCAGCTCAGAAGAATTTCTAGGAAGGGCATTGATACCTGCTAGAATATTCTCCTCCATAGCCTTCTTGATGAGCACCGATAACCCTTCTGCAGCAATGGTGAAAAGAAAGGGGGATAAGGGGTCCCCTTGTCTGAGGCCTCGAGATAGACTGAACTCTGGGGTGGGAGAACCATTAACCAGTACCGAGACTCTAGCCGAGGAGATGCAATTTTTAATCCAACCCCTCCACCTGGATCCAAAGTTCATATTCTCCAAGACCGCATCTAGATATAACCAGTTCACCGAGTCAAAAGCTTTATGAAAATCCACTTTGAAGAGTACCCCCCGTTTCTTGGAGACTTTCAACGAATGAATAATTTCATTTGCCACTAGCACACCATCCAGGATTTGTCTTCCCTTGATAAAGGCACATTGTTCAGGCGAGATCACTTCTCCCACTACCTTTTTCAGTCTATTTGCCAGGAGTTTTGCAATTATTTTGTACATGCTATTGATGAGACTGATTGGACGAAAATCCTTCAACCATAAAACCCCCGCTGCTTTAGGAATAAGAGTTATGAAGGAGGAGGACATACCTGATGGCAAATATCCGCTGTTAAAGAATTTTTCAATCATTAGGAATACCTCTTGCCCGATGATATCCCA